>AXCM01004129.1:0-22671 GCA_000473375.1 Anopheles culicifacies | reverse complement strand
TTCTTATCAACAGATAAAGCGATAATGAGATGTCTATTGCTGTGTTTGATGGTGCGTTTGCACAAGCTGTGATTTTGATAAGATGCCGGCTACCAACACCAAGAATGTGAATTGTCCCACACCCACGTGCTTCGGGATAAATTCTGTAATCTACATACCAGTGAAAAACAAATCCACTTGGAGCGTAATGTCATTCCGACCGGTTTAGTAATGTGGTGCAACTTTGCACACTTTGCAGTGCATCATTGGCGCTACGGCCACAACAAACACTACACAATTCGAAAGCTTGTGATCGCCACACACCATTGCACAAAGCGCGAGAAAGCAAACAACAAACACACAGTTCGATCGTGGTCGCACTCCGTCAAACCGGTCATGCGTTGTCACGCATACATTCACCGCACACGCCCGTGTATCAAACAATCGATCAAAACACTACACGCACGCATTCGGAGGTCACTTAAAAAGCACGCCACGACGCAAACACGAACTGACCTACTAAAGCTGCCAGCAAGTTGTTGTTTCAATCATGAATTATGTCACAAGGAATTGACTAGTTTGCACTGAAACATAAATACTTCATTATTTCTATTACCGTAATAACACATGAAACAATCGATCGAAGATGGATCACGCACTCGAACCGCCGCGGATGCTGATCGTGAAATGACAGGTGAGAATCTCCCTACAACATGCAAGAGCGTGATGCGTTGCACAAGAGTAAACGAAATGCTGCTCTCGCGTTCTCTCATTCTCTCTCTCACGGTTGTACAATCTGTTCCAGTGCTTCTCAAGCTGTAGTTGTGGTTTTGCAATCTGTACACCATATTCAGCCATCGAAACTATAGGGAACATTTCCAAAAACGACTGGTTTTAATAGAATTTCTGCTTCTTGATGGGTGGAAGAGCACGCCAATAAAACGGGAAGAAAACATCGTTAGTAAAACTCATCTCACCAAGGGAATGAGATGCGCGAGTCGTAATGATTATATGATGCGTACACACTAAACCGTAAGCAGCGCGTAGGGAAGATTCTACTGCGTTATCACCCACCACGGCTGCTTCGTAATAAATGAGTTTCATTATTCTGGTTACGTTTTTATGGCCGCGAAAACGAGGCAACAAAATCTTGCCCGACTCCGACAAATGCCACCACCAGGGCGACATTAACTTCACAGCATGAGGTTGTTAGTTTTATTTTTACGATGCTACGAAAATAGACACCGTTCCCGGTTGTGTTTATTTTCATGAAAACATTCAAAAATTCGTTTCTTGTAAAACTTACTTTAAGGGAAGTGCAGCTAAAGAGTTCTCTTTGTGAAGGGAACCAATACAAACACGCTCTATCAATTATTAAATCATGTTCTATACCAGCTTCCTCATCCAAGACAGCTTTGCTAGAACAACCGTGTCCAAGTAACGCTTGCCTATACGCAATTTTGTTGACAGGCTTTGTCAAACGTTAGTTTACTCCAAAATCAATTTTCAGTTATTTCTGCTCCTTTGAGCAATCTCGGTGCAATTTGGCAAAGGGCATTATTTTAGTGGACCGTGTTGATTGAAGCACTTCAAACAATCCCATCCATTCGACTAATACGATTAAGTGCTGTATTTTTATGTCTTAAAAAATTGGAACCCCATTCGCGGTGCGTACGGCATAGCAAAATTGCGTACCAATCGATGTGACGAAGAAAAGAAAACAACACTGTGAGGGCGGCAATCAAAACAAACCCGACTGCCCAACTGTCGACTGGCCGCAGGCAGGTTTGATTTTAATCTAATAAAATTGCCGCTTGCCTGAACATATTCCGGTCCGGACTGCTGCTGCTGCTGTGGTAAGACACGGGTTACCGGCATTTCACCACGGGTGAAACGTATTTATTCTTCGTTTTGCTTTTCCCACCCAAAACTGTCATCCCCAGCAGTAGTGAGTTTCACCAGACTAAGTGCCAAGGGACGGACGGGTATAGTTTATCGGAAGGGGCGGGAATCGTGTTCCACGTGTGATCAGGATTGGTCCCACAGCCCTACCTTCACGGCACAGCAAACCAACACCAACGAGCGGAATAATGAACTCGAACTATGTAAAAAAGTGTACCGAGTTATTGCAGAACATACCGGCCCACAGACCGGCCGCAACCAATATTGCTGCTGCCGGTGTTGTGGTTGCTCATACCGAACCGTCCGCCTCTGTCCCTCCGCAACAACCGCAATCGAAGACCGACCCGAACGACAACCAAGCGAGTAAAAAACCATCCCGAAGGGGTCGCACCACTGGGGGAGGTTTCGGCGGAAGGCAGCGTCCCATTTGGCGTCACCCTGGTGCAGCTCCTGTTGCTGGTCGTGGTACCCGTTCGCCAACGCACAAGTTCGTCAGGTCTTGCTGTTCTTCACGTCATCCAGACACATCGCATCCCGCACGAGGTCGGGTGGATTGCCGTTGGGAGGGGCAGGCAGGGCAACATGCTCCAACGCACGTTCCTCTGACACCGACCGTTGGTGACACGATTGCGGACCCGATACAGGAAGGTCGGGGAGACGCAGATAACGTCAATCACTCGGATGAAATTGGACAGACGAACGTGCGAACGGTGGAGATACCGTCGACAGATGAAGGTGGCACAGGGAAGGGATGCAACCGTCCGCCGGAGGAATGTCAGAACAGTCAACCGCTGTCCTGGTCCGGGATACTGTCCAAGGCAAGTCCTCTTCCAGCTGTCAGCGAACGAAAGGTAAAAATCTCACTTTCATACCCGTTCCTTCTTTTTTGGGGCTTTACTGTCCAATCGTCAAAAATCTGAAACGGGGGACCCCGATACACGAAAAATGTCCTCCAGCTCTGTAACGAGATAACGATGATTTCGTTAACTGTTATTTCGGGAACCGCCACTCGGGAGGCAACCGGGCGGATGTGAGGGATTTGCCTCAACCCTCCCGGACCCGAACTTTGGTGTTATTTTCGGTGTGTCAAATATCCGGCGACCGTACCATTTCGATCCCTTGCCACGGATGGCTTTCCAATTTGCAGATTCCGATCCACCTGGAAGTAGTGGGCAGCCGAAAACCCTGCCGGAACGAAATCAATGTTCTGCAAAGAAGGACTTTGGCAAAAAGGGATTAGCAGTGTTTGCTTGGGGATGAGCTGATGTTTTAGTACGACACTTTTCGGTCTACCCTCCTGCACACATACACATTTATTCGTATATTTAAAAAAACATATCGCTCAGCTGGTGCTTTTTTGATTACGAAACCATTTTTTGGCCACAGTACAATTCTTCTCACTCGAGAATGTTTTGGCTTTTTCTGTCTCACTGCTGTTTCGTCCTGATTGGCCAGACGATTTTACGCAAACTAGACGATTTATTGTGTCAAATCAAGTTACAAACTAGTCATATAACTTTTACTTTTTATGTAACTCTATCATCATTGTTAAATGTTCATCAGCTCATCAGGATGTGGCACGATGAAGGAGATTTTAAAAATGACCCGGCCAACCATTATCCATCGCCCAAACCGGTGTTGTTGTCATCCAGGTCCTTTCCTATCATTGTATCCCAAAAACCGCTTGACAGGTGACATTAATCGATGTCAATATCTGTCTTACCGCTAAAAACTAATCAGGGCTCTTCTTGGTCCACCTTTCCAACCTCCCACGTGCTGGGAAAGGGCACATTTTCTTCCCACCGATGAACCCTGTCGGTGGAAAATGAGTCAGGAACAGCAGCGCAACACCACGATTAAGCGATGCAACAACCAAACCCTAAGCACTAATAGCGTTGTTCATAATAATAATAATGAAAAATATTTACGCTCACCTTCACCGGCAACGCGACCCAACCAGGGCCAACAGCGCCGAATGGTGTCCCCAGGGCTTTACGTAACCGGAGGTTCCGGGCAGATGATGATGGCTTCATTTTGGCCGGTCTCCACAATTAACATCGGTCACGGTCGGAAGGTTAATAATAATGCCTACTTAGTCCGGTTGCGTTCGTTCGTTCGGAAAAACATCGAAAATGTGGCTTAAATTCCACAAACGGCTAAGGACGGCTCCGGTACCACCCGGCCGCGCAAGGAAAGGGGGAAACTCAATTTCCCGGAATTGCGTGAAAGTTAGAAGCACAATGAATGTGCACCACTCTTCGAACGCGATCATTAATTTTGTGATGTCTACGGGTTTTTTGGTTGTTCTTTATTATTTTTAGGTGTCATTATTGTTAAAAACAATGGTCTTCTAAATGGTGTGGGTAAACCTCAGGAAAATAGTCACCTAATCGTCATGCAGGCAGCAAACCGTCCGGACCGGTATCCTTTGGGTTGACAACGACAAATAGTTTCCAGACCGACGTTGCTCAACAGTTTACTGTCCTATCGGGTGCTTTGATCAATGGAAACCCGTAAAAAGGGCGAAAAAAAGCTTTTTGGCAGTAAGTGTTGTGGGTAGAAAGGGATCGCTTAGAAATAACTATTAATTTTCGTTTCATTGCATGTTATACAAAGCGGGAAATGCGTAGGGGGTTGTTTATTTATTTTCCCTGAACCGTGACGCGTCCTCAGATTTCAATTAGCTTTTGTACATGTTATAATTTTGTTTTACTTTTTGTATTTGTTTTTGCTTAAATATGATTGAACTTTTGCGGAAAATGTTTCATACAGAACTATCTTTCCCTTATTAGATCCTTGGTTGTCGGTAGTCGACTGTCCAAGGCTTAGCATTAAATCCCTTTTTCCCTACGGAGAAAATACCCTCTACAGGAGGAAACATCCGAACAGAAACCATGCGAACAAATTGTGCTTACGGAAAGCGATCCTTTACCGATCAGCACCTCCCCGATGCGTGCATCTTTACCGATGAAAAGTCCCCATAGTGGGCCGTTGCCGTCCTGTGGTACCATTGCCATGTGCCGAGAGCAAATGGCTGTGTGCAATATAATGAAAAAATAATTATATTGATTTCAATTTTCATTATAATATGCAAATCGCCCGGATCCGGTGTTCGGTGCTCGGGTCGGGTTTTGGGGTCGTTCGATCGGATGCTCTTGCTGCTGCTGCTGCTGCTTTCCATATGAGTTTTGTGACATGATGAGTACCCACAGATACTCAACTTAAACAATGTGCGTTCTTGCTGGCGAGATGTTTTCCGACTTCCTACTCGAACGTCCGAAAAACGCACTTCCAGCAAAGGATGAAGCATCCGTCTACACTCGATCCGGTAAACCACATCTAACCCGGCCAGGACCCTCCCCCATCTCCAACCCTGCCTTCCACGTCCCTGCCTAATGAGCGATGGATAATGCTGCGAGGCTTTAATTAGAGTTTAATGCAAGAATAACATCCATTGTTGGAGTGGAACCACAGCTCCTCCGTCCAGGCGACAGAAAGCACTCAGTGGGACAGAACACCGGACAGAAGTGGTCCATTCTGTGGCCGTAACACCACGGGCTTCGGTTATATTTTCCAGCCATTACCGTGCGAATTCCCTACCCAACCTGGGTTCGGTTGTACCATACGACCTGCGAAAGACAACACCACCTCCGGATGAAACGAGCGAGAAAATTAGTTCCTCCATCGAGGGGAATGGGAAAAAACACGACGGGAAACCCATTTTCGACGACAATTTACTCGCGACACTTACGACGTGTCCCGTTCGTGCTAGCGGGTTGTCGCCCGGCGCTCAGGCGACCTACGATCGAACGGACCAAACGGTAAGCGGGTAACCTTTTAGCGTCATGATGGGTTTACCGTTGCATTAGAAAGAAGACAAACATGGCACCCTGCAACCCGAACGGGATGTGGTGCATGCGGTGTGGATTTAATTTCACTCTTTCCGATATTTAAATGCAGTGTGATTAACGCTTCTTCACACCATTCATGTTCAGCGAATGCTACTGCGGGGTGAGACTGTTCTCTTAGTGACTTTTATTTGTCTTGTGCGATTTGAAGTCGGAAAAAGAGCAACCGATTATGGTGAGGTTTTTATCCATAACTAGCAAGGATTATCGCATAATGACGGATGTTTGGTAAGTGAATGCTTATTTAAAGACACACTTCTCCTTCTCTTTCGGGATTGGCCTGTTTTAAGTAAATTTACAGAATAATTGAACCTATCTTCATTCTTGATAACTTTATCAAGCTTTAATACGCACTACACGTTTGCAAATCACAATCACTTTCGGTGAACGGAAAAAAACAAGGATTATTTATGCAATTATCATTCATGGCTTTGAAAGGCCACATTTATGTGTAACATAAAACTAAACGTAACACTCCCTCACTCCGATTCGGATTTATGGCATTCCGAAACAATTGGAATAAACCTTAAAGTGTGTAATTCTTCCGCATAAGCTCGATACAGGTTGAAATTTATCATCCAAATGGTTGGTTTTTGGTTTATGGGAAAAGTTTCCACTGTGTTCGTCAGCGAATCGATCGTTACATTTGCAAATGCTCCCGAGCAGCAGCATAATTAAAAGCTTAAGCAGCATTTAAAAATGGCTCACGAGGTCATTAAATTTTCCGTTGGAATTTCGTCCCCCCTCCCCCCTCGGGTTGGTGTTCATAAAATTGGAGAAACATTTGGCCGCACATTTCCAGCCGGGGAATGGTATGGGACACGAACGGATTGTTCGTCGTCGGAATCCGTCTGCCGAAGTGCCTTCTGTTGTGCTTTCGTGCATCGGCACGCACCTTCCAGCCCTTTTGCTTGGTGCCGCTGATGGAAGAATGTAAAAATACATAAAACAAACCACTAACTAACACCGCATGACACGCGGGAAAGGTAACACAGTGCGGTCAGGGCACGGGTACGAACCGAAACTGTAACTGTGTGATCGGGAATGCAGATTAGCAGTCTGCACAAGGAAGGGAGGGGAGGGCGGTAAAGCGGGAGGACTCGCTAAATCGCTAAACTTTCTCCGCACCATTTTGTGACAGCCAAGGCGTGGCACATAAACCGAACCCGTCCCAAACACTTCCGTGTGCATCTAAGGACGCAACGGTTGTCCCACGCCCGGCGACTACTCCAGAGTCAGAGAGCAAAAGTCAATTCTAATTAATTTTATGATTTTATTAAGCCCCTCGGTTAACTTCTGCACCATTAACAAGCGGAACGGCGGTGGGAGAAAGTTTTTACTATGTCAAACCCTTGCTTGCAGTCCAATTACATGGAGGAAAATTTAGCATCGTATCTCGTCTCCCTTTCTCTGCAGCAGAAAGGGCTGGCTGATTGTAAGAGACAACCTTTACCGACCAATTTCGGTGTTTGTATGTTTGTGAGTGTATGCGAAAGATGCGTGAGCTTTCGCTCATTAAGTAGTGGGCTGGTTTTATCACCTCCTAGTAATATGGTTACTTAAAGTCATCAGGAGCAACGCCATCTGCTTGAGCAATTTCTTGTAGCTTACGTACTCATACGGATCTAAAACCTCCTAATGAATAATATGCATTTGTCATACTAGTTGCCTACTTTTAGGCGCATTTGTTCAATGAGGAGAATTTCTCATTTGTGAAATTAAAGATAGTCAACATCTTTTTATATATTTAATCTGTAGCAGCAATTGGAATATATAGCTCTTTTTAATTTAATTAAAAAAAAACACAGTAAGAGCAAACCACTATAAAGTGAAGGCAGAAAAGCAGCACATTCCAAAATACATTAAAATGTAATTACTCCGTATGGATTTTACTCGTTTCGCTATTTTTTTCTGTACGCTTCATGTTTGCCAAGCAAACACAGAGAGAACAAAAGAAATAAAACTATAAATTAAATGAGCAAAACTTATGTTGGACACCGGCAGAAGGCACACAAATAATGATGCAGAAAAAAAAATACCTCGTGAATCCCCTTCCAAACGGGGGAAGAATCTTACGTGAAGAAAGCGACCAACGCAAGCGAAAGCAAAAATACAATGAAATATTAATTATGTAAAGTAGCTTTCAGAAGAATAAATTATTTGTACTTAATCAACGACGCTACGGAACGACACGCCAAACTGACTGACCAGTGGTCGGTTTGCAAAACAGAAAAAATGTGTATGTATATATATACAACAACAGAGGCGGAAAGGGAAAAACAGCACTTCCTGTCCTTCAACGACGGTGAACATCCCGCGAGAAGGAACAAAAAAAAAAAAGAAAACCCTCCTCTGTGACAAAAATGTATGACCACGACGTCCTGGCGAATGACGGAACAACGGATGTTAAGGAAGCGTCCGTTGACGATGTGACCGGGGACGATTTTTGTTTTCATGCATTTTTTACCCATTTCTTTGTCCCATTGGCCAAAGTAGTGCCCAAACACCGGTGCGATGATAATGAGTAAATGAATTATTAGCAGCTGATGCTCGTGTTATTATTTCTTTTTAAATTTATTTATTTTAAAGGCACCCTTTTGTCGTTCGTCAGTTGGTGGGTACCCCAGTGGGTGGTACCATTATACGCAGCGTCAGATTTTAAAGCACTATACCGTCCGTGCTTTGCTTGCACGACCCATCTGACCTCGCTTGCAAACTGGACAGGCGGACAGTGCGCTGACGTTTGTGGCTATTAACGTGTCAGCGTAAAAATATGGCTCACGGGCGTTCCAACCCCTTTATTCGCCGCTGCCTCTGCTGCGTGGGTTCATTTCCGAGGACGCGCTCGAAATGGTTCGACCCCGATGATTGGTTTCGAGTTTCTACGGATGCGAGCTCAAGTGGGCGGAATGGAACTTGATTTCGTAGTTAAAATATTTAAAAATAATTGATTTATCGGTTCGCTGCGACTTGGCGGCGGATGGTGCAGGGAAAGCAAAGTTGGGCGGAATGGGAAATCGCGTCGATGGTTCGCTGATTGCACCGCTCATAGCTGCCAAACCATTTATACCGTTTGCGGAACTTGTTTGTGGAAAAGCGAAATAGAGGAAAATATTAAACTTTATAAAACAACATTGAGGGCGAAATAGCACATTCTCTTAGCTCCATTTCGTAAACTTTCCCGCACCAAAACGATGCAAGTTTGTCGAGTAACTGCGTTGGACAGTTACTGCCATCAGTGTTCCAAAGTGTGCGTGTGTGTGTGGGTCTGTGTGCATTAGGTAATTTGGTCTTTTAGGACAAGTTTTGCCCATTGGCACCCTCGAAAGTACCTGAGATAATATATTTCTAAAGTTTCTGTGGATGGTTAGCACACTTGCGCGTTGTTTACGTTTATTGGAGCTTTGGAGCAGGATGTTTATTAAGGACTTAGAACATATTCTGCCAGAAATTGGTTGTAGAATATGAATCACAGTTGTGCATCTGTTTTTCAAATCACAAAACCTCAAAGTACTTGCCGTATTTCATACCAATCTGGCAAAAAACAGATAAGTTATTTTGTAATGCAAATTGCATAACTTTAGGCGATTCTTCTTTTAATGTTCAAAGCTTACATGTCTCCTTTCAAGAAAACTGTTTGCCTGGCACGAATAATATTTACCCAACTCTCGTAGGTTTGGGATTCAATCATTCTCTAAGACAAAGGGTCTAAAATCTAACACAAGTTTACTATTTACTTCACCAAGCCACCGAAAACGAACGTTGGCAATTGATTTGCAGTTATATTGTGCGCAGTAAGCAATACGGCCTGGCCGTTCTTAATGAATAAAAAAAAAAAAAAATATTGTGCGCTGTCCACTACCTCTTTACTGTTCCCTTTAATGCAGAACAATTTCCGTAGTGTACAACGATTAAGTGCCAGGCTCAACAGTCAATCGATCGATGGCAAATACGAAAGCACGAAAGAAAGAGCGTTGCTCCATTCGCATACACACACACACACACACACACATACAAACGCACACCCTGGGGATGTTGTTTCATGTCGATGCAGTTCTCCTGGACGGAGGCAACGGCGTTATGTGTGTGTATGTTTGTATCTGTATGTGCTTTGGATATGAAATCGACATAGAATATTAGGCCTAGGGGTTTCCTACTGCGCAGAGCCTTGCGAAACTCTCCGGGAGCTTTGGCCGGGACTATGCCGAGTACTAAATTATGTAAACGACTTCAGGAAAACTATTACCATTCCAAAATATGAAACATCCTACTTTTCGGCGAGGGTTAGAACGTAACGTTTGCCCTTGCCGTTTGGGTTCGGTAAAATCCGGACCACAGCGAACCGAACTTGAAACGTCGGCTTGAAGTATTGGCAAACGGAGGAAGTTGGTCTCGTACGCCGGCAATCGATAAACATTTATCATCCCTTCGACCGTGTTCCGGTGGCAAACTTTGGTACCCATTCGGTTCTGCCTCTCACCAGCAACAACAACAAACTCGATACACGCACCCCAGTTCCGCTCGAAAACCTTGAAGAACTTGAATCAAACCCGAGGGATAAAGCCCCAGCGGCATGTGGATCATTTCCTCCGAGCCTAGAGCCACGGCCTAGAGTGAGCTCTAAATCAGTCCTACTCTTTCCTTCCACTCAACCGGAAGCAAGCATCAACAAGCGCTACACTTACTCCATGCTGGCGTTCTTTTTCGAAGCGAGAGGTCCAACAAATCCTCCTCGGCTCTGCCGAACGACCCGCTTCGGCAACAACAGCTCACTCCTTTGGCAGATAGCTGGATAGGATGTTCGGTTTGGGCGGCAAAAGTTCTGAGTTGTTTTGCACACGTGGCAACGCAATGGAAAGGGGATAAGCATGGCGAAAGTTTCTGCGAAAAAGTTATCACTTTGTGTCAATATTCGAACCTGTCGGTGGGTCCATGAGGGTGAGGGATAGGTACCAGCGCTGAGGAGACGCTCTACTGAATATGGCCGTGCATCGACAATCCGTGATTGCACGTGTCTCACGATGGTACTTTAGCCCGGAAACCCATCACTGTGCGGCACCCTAATCTTCTACGCTCGAGGACCTACTACAAAGAAGCGTAGTAGCGAGCATGTTTGAACAAAAACACTAGGGTTTATTTCTTGCTTATGTGAAACAGGGTAGCCCCCTGCACTGTGCTTGGTACCACAGCCAGCTGGGAAGTAAAGTCTCTGACAAGGTTGTTTACCAGCAGGCGCTCCAACCTTCAAGGGGTTGAAGATGGCATCTCACCACGAAACATTGGGTTGAACAGAAAAGAATAAAAAAAAACCACACATACACAACATTGAAAGCAAAGCCCTGGACGACAAGTGCTGTCGCGTACGGATAATGGCATCGATGGCGATTGGTGAAGTTAACAACCTAAATAATGGCAGTAACAGCAAACACCATTTCGCAGCTACAAAACAATTGATCGATAAATACGTGTGAGTGTGTGTGTGGGTGTGTGTATGAAGGAACTTTATGTGCGCCGTACTTGGGCAGAAAGAATTACTCTGCCGATGCTTACTCTACTTCAAGGGCCGTTCGCTACTCGAGCCGATCGCATACTTTTGCCGTACGAGTGCGATTGAAGGCTGTTCTAGGCCTGTTGAGGATGGGTTGAGCTGCTTTACCTCCAGACACAGTCAACATGCCCGGTTTGGAATATGTTTCTTGAAATGTAAAGTTTTCTACGAGGTCTTGTAGAACGTGTAGCGAACACTGCTCTACTCACCCAACCTCGATACGAGCCTCATATGCTTCCGATACTCGCTCGCTCGCCACAAAATGTCCCCGGAAACTTCCACCACGGAATTACTGCATCTGGCGTAATGTATTGAGCGGTTTGGTACGGAATGGATTTGAACAAGAATTTTCATAGTTTTCCGCGAACACAAATCAGGTAAACTCGTCACGAGCAGTACTGTCGCTGGAAGTTGTTCTAGGGCAAACTTATGGAAAACTCGTGACGGCGTAGAGAACCAAGAGCCCTCCAGCAGGAATGAATGAGTACGTAGTAAGCGAAACGTACGGCTTCAAGAAAACATTCGACCCAGCCTGCAAGGACCCTTCTGGTTGGTGGCTTTGTGCTTGAGTGGACTAAAACGCCCAACATCAATAGTGTGATGGCGAGTAATCGGTAAGCTACCGGAGCTTTATAGCTCAACATGTAAGAGCTCTCGCCCTAGCGCAGAACTCCTGTATTCCAGGTGCAGACTCACGAGAGGATCAATCCCAGTGGCCGGGTCGAGAGTTGAATTGGGCAGTGCGTTTGGGCACCAATATATTAACGGAGGCATATTTTATCCTTACAAAGTCGTCGGTGTACCTTTGGGCTCGGGTGTGTTTTTGCCAAACTTACCAAGAGCGAATATGCGTCCATTTGAACTTTGAGGAAGATATACATCGCATCCAAAATGATGCAAAGCGAAAGGGACGCATAAATTCAATACTTACCATCTGGGCTGTATGTTTGATGGTGAAAAGGGTCGATTCCAGGGATATTCATGAGCATGTGAGAATATTCCGTAATCTCTGCATACACACACCGAAAAAAACCCCGTTCACGGTGTACTTTTGTGGGTGTAGGTACCCATGCAGGCAGTGCTTCCGCTTTCGATGATGAGTTTTTATTTTTCCACAACTGATGCGGCCGAGAGAAAGAGAGCTTACGATTTTCTGGTGAACGGCAAAAACGGCAAGTTGCAGGATGGTATTTACCGTCCGCTCTTTGAAGTACCAGACCACTTACACTCGTTGCGATTATTTTTTCCTTTCCACCCTAAGCACCGAGGAACCGATTTTCCAGCAATCCGATTTCGATGAGCGTAAAAGGGCTGATGGGAACACATTCGGATCACCATATGGAATGCCAAAGGGGGAAACAACATTGAACAACCACTCCTATGCTAAGTATTGGATTCGATCGAAGCACAGATTAGGTTCCTAACGAGGCACAAATGGGTCTGGCACAGCCAGCAGCTTCTAAACAAATCAAGCTGCCATAAATCTTTCACTCATTCTGGCATCAATTTCCGACAGCGTTTTGGACTCGTTTCCAACACACACACCTTCTTCGGCGTGATTTTGATGACGCTTTCTTTCGGTTCGAAATAATCAACCCTGGGTTGCAGAAAGAAAGCCCCAACGCCATACCCTCATTACATTCTCGCCCGATACATCAATCAAACGTGAAATTGTTTTGAAATCAGCTGTCGAACGTATTTTGATGTTCGTTCCCGAGCCTCAACCGCTTGCCCCAAAGCTGCGATGGGGTTTTCCACTGCCGAAAAGCGGAACCGAGCTCTCCATGTATGAGTGCGCCTGTGATACTTAAGCCTCCGGAGACATATGAACCGCGTCCATTACGTGGTTTTACAAAGGCAGGGTAGTAAACCGCAACAAGAACCCAACCAGGCTGTTGTGTTCCAGAAGTTTTGGTAGATTTATGGCTCTCACCTTTCCTGTTTTTTGCCCACCCTATATTTTCTCGCTGCCTCGCCGACGGCCAAAGGGGACTCATTATTTTTCGCATAACAAAACATCTCACTCTTGGGTGCTGGTTTGGGTTAGGTTGGAACCGGCGGCAGTTCGGTTGGATATTCGATACATGGCAACGTAGCTGGGCGGTCGACCTGGGCACAGGAACTTACCAATGCCTGTCGACTCACCGTGTAACTCATGTTTCATGGGAAGGTGAGATATGAAACAGCACACTCACACCATGCCCCTTCCGGGCGAGGATATATTTCAAAGACGTGCCTCAATCTATCCGCTTTCGGGCTTTCCGTTCACCAGCTTGCTCCCCTTCCATACCTGTGCGGTTCATAAACGGATGAAAGAGGAGGCGGCACGTTGAGATTGTTACAATACCTTTTACTACAATAACAAAAAACTTTCCATTGGTGCCAAAAATCAAGCGCTCTACTTACAGCATCCGGAGCAACGTTGGAGTTCGTTTTTGCAAAAGCAACCAAAACGGGCATATATTATCGTATATATTTTGTCACAGCAATGATCGATGGGACTCTCTGCTTCGCTCGCGCTGGCTGTTAGCTTCCGTGGGTGAACGCACGTACCCGTGAAAGGGAAAGGCAATCAAGTCGTTTTCCGTAAAGCCCAAATAGAGCCGAAACCCCGTTCGGTACACGTGTGGTGTGATTGTACAATAAATCATGGTGCTCCCGGGTTTCATTCTTCACCGAGCACACCTGCCAGCAGTAGCACACTGACAGGGATCAAAGACGGTGGTAACAGAACTTCCCCTTAGAGGTGTGTACTGCTACTGCCGGCCTAAAGCGCCTTTTAGGTGTAACAAAAAAACAAAAACACACCAAGAAGCAATTGCTTCCACCGAAAGAAAAGCGACCGAAATTTTGCACCGGTTATTACCTGTTACGGGGCACGTGTTCCTTCAATGCTTTTCGATAAGACTGTTGAACAGTTTTTGTTATGTCTTGTGGAGCCTTTAAGGTTCGCTAATAACAAGAAAAAAAAACGATCTTTTGAAATGGGTGCTTTTAATTGCCTACATTCAGGCTTGTAGCGTTTTGAATCGACACCAGATTGTATTCATTGATCCAATTCATCCGTGTTAAATAAATAATTTACGCTTGTTTCCTTTCTTTCTTTTTTTGCTTTTCCCTTTCCACAGGATGGTACAAATTGTGTGCAAGACAGCCCCGAATGCCCGTAAGTATAATTACCATCAGTTTCCCTTCGATACCGCACCAATCATCCATACCTTCTTCTGCGACTTCTGCAAGCTCTGGGACGCTTTACTTTTTTCCCGCTCTTTGTCCGTTTTCGTCCATAATTGTACTTTTTTTTGCCCTCCCCTGTTCTTACGATTCATTCCCCAAGACCGGTTATCTTTTGCTTGCTGCCGGTCACCGCCATGACTATGGCTCATTAAAGAAAGAGACCGTACCGGGCGCCATTATTATCTCCGGACCAACTTGTCTCGCGCCAATGTTTCGCCGTCGCGGGCAAGGCAAAACTGTACCGATCAGTTCCTGGTTCGTACAAAATGCTGGTTTTGTGTGATGTGATGGGGTGAGAACAAATCGAGAACAAACGCGCTGAGGGAATGGAACCGGGAAACCGAGCAGTGCAACGACGATGGCGGACGAAAAAAGCGACGAATATTAGCAAACAATCTACCAACGTCCAACGTGATTGTTCGATGAAAGGATGGTGGTAGGGAGTAGGGGGTGGCTGTCCCAGGGATATTTCATCCGATCATTAAACGGTTCCGTTGGCTACCGTGACTCCTTCCTTCCGTACCGTTCCCGCCAAAAAACCCCATCGTTTAGATGATAGAATGAAAAATCTTTCCCAGTGTCTTTACGCTCTTTCTCTGGGGAGCTTTCCTCGAACGAGCACAAATA
The DNA here is from genome assembly GCA_000473375.1 of Anopheles culicifacies. Lineage (NCBI taxonomy): Eukaryota > Metazoa > Arthropoda > Insecta > Diptera > Culicidae > Anopheles > Anopheles culicifacies. The sequence continues at coordinate 7,470 of AXCM01004129.1, read as the reverse complement.
AGACTAACTGGATCCATTTTCTTCTTGCCCCACACTCGTACAGGATCGGGATAGAAGCGGAGACGCGTGAATGTGAAGGTTTCAAATTAATCGCCAGCATTAAATCATCGTCCATCGTTTTCCTTCAGTGAAGCGCAGCTAAATGAATCCTCATTAGATACATCGAAATATCTTATTTACGTTCGCCATTTTCTTTGCAAACCCTGTGCTTCCTGTTATTCCTCCCCTAGGAGTTTTTTTTTTGTTTAACGATAACGGGGTGTATTTATAATATTTCTGCCCAGGAGCTGTGGACTCCAGCGCACAAACTCTGGCCCAGAATGTGTGCGTTGGAAAGAACACAAACCTAGACAGTCGCATTTGCCGTCTTCCTTCTGCTCCCTAAGGTTCCATTTTGCCGTATTAGCAGCGTGCAATGGAGTTTTTCCTTCTTCGCAACTGACTGTGTGTTTGTACTATTTGTCAAAAACTCGCCCGGTCGCCTGTGTCCCATTCCGGAAACTCCAACTACCCGGCAGTATTTTATCCATCCGCCTCTTGCTATTTTTGTGTTTCGTTCTGGTTTCTTGCTCGGCATTGCTCTACCGGAGGACTAATTCTTGGTTTGGAGCTGGCGCCACTGTGCTGCGTTTGCGGCCGGTTGGGTTCAGAGGGGATAAAACTTTTTCGTCACAATCATAATAATTATTTCTTCCGTACCACCTCTTTGTTTCACTTTTCATGCCAACGTTTGTGTGTGTTTTTTTCTTCTTCTTTTTCTTTGCCTTTAGGAACTGTCAGCTGCTGCAACGTAACTGGCAGGACGAACGGCACCGGCACGCCCAGGAAAGCGCCCAGTTAACGGAGCAGATTAATTATCTGCAGGTAATTAGTTTCTTTTAAGGCTCATCGTTTCCTGGGTATATTTTTTTCTTTCTTCTACATTACCGTGTGCTTTGTGCCCTCTCCCAAGACCACCCCTAAGCTCCACCTCGATGCGAGGATATTTTTGTTCATTTATATAGAACGAACGGGTCGGGTTGTTTTTGCTCCGTTTGTCTCCCCAAGTAGAAAAGTCTGATACGAATTTTGGTTAGCAAAATTTATCATTTTTCTTTCCATTATCTTGACCAACGTTCTGGCCGAACGCCGAGAGCTCCGATAGTGTTAAGCTTCGGAAGTGAAAAGAAAGCGCTCGCTTACTCGAGGCACCAGCACTTTCTTCGATGCTTCGGCCAGGATCGGACAAAAATTCCCTTTCTCCGGAGCACTGAACGCATTCGTAAAGCTTCACTAGTCCCATGGAATGGACACGCTTTACGGTATGCTTCACGAGATTATGGTGCGGATTTTAACACGATACTATAAAATTTTACTCTTCCCTGGCATTTCCACGTCCACAAACGCTGCTAGGTCGAAGGCCGTGAGCCCCGAACGACTTTCGTACCTTGCCACCGCTCCCAAACCCCCAACCGGACGATAACGAAGGCAAACGCTTAAGTTAGTACAATTTATTCATTGTCCGATTATCTGCATCGCGATGGCTTATCTAAAGCCGTAGGTTGAATCGAGCGAAGCCGGCCAATGCTGATGCACCGGGTCGTTTGCAATGCAGCCGGGAAGCAATCACTGTCGTCGCTCTCGCACACTTTTACGCCCGTGTACTGTTGCAGGCATCGGGTTTCGCAACAGTTCGGTGTAGCGTATCGCTACCAAAGGGTAGCACAACTTTCAAGCTCATTTGTGCACGGGGTAGGCCACGGGATGCATTAAAATGGGCATGGGGCAATAAATAAAACTAGCAAACCATTAATGAACTTTTGTGCCGCTTACCTTTTACACCTTTTTTATGCATAGTTTGCTTTTGTATCGGTATAACAGTGCATTGGAGCTGTGAGAAGATTTTTCATGTGCTAAAAGTTGTTCATGCTAGAACCATCCTTCTAAAATGCTTACCTAAAACGAAAAAAAATTAATAAAGTGTTAATTTTTTGTTTACATCAATCTTAATTTAATTAAAAAGAATATCAGGAATTAATCTTAAAACTGAAGTAAAATATTAACACATATTCGTGATGCTACAGCTAGAACTTTCATGTCGATCGGTACCACAACCAGTCCCCATTAGACGGAAGCAAGTTCATCATCCGCGTGAACTTCAACCCCATCAGAAACTCGTGAAGGAAATTAATTAATCAATGTTTCCAATGTTGTTTCCAACCGTAGTTAGTCCCCGCGGGCAGAATAACCTTCCCGACACGACCCTTTTTTTCGTGGTGGGGCTGTGATGAGTATGTGTTTTTCTGGTGTTTTCCATGGAAGAGTCTTTTTTCTCCACCACACTTTGTGCTTTTTATCGCGCCTTTCATAAGGAAATTGGAAAAGTTTTATCGAACTCGCTTCCGAAACCTGAGCGGTTAATAAACGGTAGCAAGTTATGTGGTTCCAGAGAAGAGGCGAAGGATAGGGCTTTTAGGAAGCAACAAACATTTTCTGTTACGATGTGTTTTTACGTACTGTTTACGTTGTAATTTTCTACAGAAACCCACCAGGGACGTCCGGTTGTGGTGTGAGAATGAAGATTGTAGTCATTACCGATCGACAATAGAAACCATTCAACAATGACCTCATCGCATGTTCAATCGCTCTAACCACTGTCCGGTTAGAAGCACCAAGCAGCAGTAGCTTGCTTGGTAAATGCAAAATGTCCCTGCCAAATGGTTCCGTCCAAAGTACAGTGATCATTTTGCAGTTGTGCAGCAATTGTCTTGCGGTATGTTCTCTTCCGGACCATTTCTTCGCAGTGCACATCCCCACCACCGCATCGGCAGACTAATGGTAGACACTACACCTCTAAGAAAACAAAACGGCCAGGAGACAACGATTCCACGCACATGGCACTTGTTAGGGCGCTCGTTGACATCGACCACATTGGACGGTAATGCGCACCGGCAACCGCAGGACACGTTCGACTGATAAAACACACATTGATTGATTGTAGTAATTACTCAGCCACAGCCGCAACACTTTCCTTTGCCACCTGCTGCCAGCGCTGGGCTGCTGGATAAACAGGACACGTGCCGAAAGGCCGACGGTCACGCAATTACGTTGTCAAATAAGAAAGATCAGCAACCGGACCTGGACGACATTCAGACATCCAAAACATTCCACCACGTTGCCCTTCATCTGTACACACACACACGCGCGCGCGAGGCATTATCGAGGGTGAGAAGGTGTGATGTGAGGTAATTCTGTTTGTGGATACATTTCGCACACCCTTTCCCGGGGTTAATCCTGAATCCTAATGGAAGTGGTGTTGGTGATGGCGATGCTGAGTCAGGAACATATTTCCGGGCCCGCCATGGCGCTGTTGTCAATAAGACGCCAGATGGCGATAAATTTCTTGCACCACGCTAGGCCTAAGCTCACTAATCTCCCTTTCGGATGGCAAGCGTCCATGCGGGTCTTAATGTATAGATACACATGTGTGTGTGTGTGTGGGTGCGTGTATTAGTATGGTGATAATGCGTACGTGCGGAATGAGCCTTCCCGGAACTGTTTCATTTCCACACGTTAATCATCCCCTATCAGACGCATTTCTCAAATCCCTTCTGGCACAGCAAAAAGGCCTGACCAAAGACGCTCCTGATCCCCATTCGCCCATCTCTGCCCAGCCGTGCATTATCGATCGTTCTCGGGTTCGTTATCGCTCGGGCGTTTGTGTGATTGTGTCGATAAACGGGGCAAACGGAAACGCGTAGAATAATTATCACTTCCTTTTAATTACTAACCTATCGCTCGGTTGTCAAAGCTTGACGTTTGTGTGTGTGTCTGTGTGTATTTTTATTTCCATTCGTTCTTGGAGAGCGGGAGAAACCAGTTTCATCAGCAATGCCGGGGTTTGTTCTTATTTTTCACAGAAACAGCTCCGGGTGGACGCACTGCTAGAGCAACGGATGGGTGAAACGATAAAAGCACGGTACCACAGCATGGAACAAGATATTACGAAATTAAAGCTCGCGGTTGATGAGAAAAACGTCGAGCTGGTGCTGATTAACGATTTGAAACGTAACCTCAAGGAAACGCAAAACAAGCTGAAGCGGATGGATCAGGAGCGGAGTGAGCTGGAAAAGCGTCTATTGGAAGCACAACTGGAAAATAAAAAACTGGAGGTAAGTAAAGGAATTCCTCTGTGTATAGGTTTAACTTCTGATTTGCATTTTCATCCATCTCATGCTTATCGTAACAATTGTAAGCTTTTGATACATTGGAACAATGGAATTTATGTAGCCGATTGCATACTTTACTGCAGCAAACATAAATATCGAAGGAATTTGAATTTCTCCGTATTTGATTCTGCTTTTTTCGGGCAAATTTGGTTTGATAGCTTTGTTGCTGACTTGTTTGACACCGTTTTAATAAGGCTGTCACACCTGAGCAGCATAGTTTCTCGGTAATAACGATGGATACAACTTTTGTGAAAGATGAGCTTTTCATTTCCTTCAGAGTGAGGATTTAAATTTTCTCAGAATCACAATGTTTCAAGTGTCAAGTTTTTCGATGAATTGTGGCAATCATCTTTGACGAGCATTCTGCTGAATTGCTGTTGAATTTTCCGTCCATGTGCCTTTGTGGCTTTAAATCGTAGCGTACCGTTATAGCCTCAGATGATTAAATGGACGAATGAATGAAGCTTTCTGATGAACACTAGCTTCATCTTCTGCATTTTCTCTCCCACACTTTTAATAACATTTTTCATCAATTTGATGACACATTTCTAGCTCTTCTTGGACACTCAGACGTTTCACTTGCAAAAGGTGAAAAGCGAGCTTAGCAACATTCACACACTTTCCGTCAGGCAGATAGAATATCTGGACGAACCATCCGAGGCGCTGAGTCTGGGTGATTCAACCAACGCACGTCGTCACCGTCATCCATCGCTGCATAATTATGCAAGAGCCGTGCAGTCCTCCGAGTGCGATACAACCACCAGCACGAACGGTATCCATGCAAGTCCCATCCAATCACTTCTTTCCCTTGGGACACTCTCGCAAGATCATCCCACAGTACGGCGAACCGGTCGCAGCCAGTCATCTTCGAAATCTTCCCGAATCGCACTCGAGGCGGCCACGAAACGAAAATCTCATTCCCATTCCGTCGCCAGCACCACCTTCACCATGGAGGAATCAATACCTTCGTTAGCGTCGGATTCGGATCGAGATAATGCGCACGGTGGGCGGCGGAACACATCCACATCGTGGTGCAATGACAATGGGAAGCATAACGAATGTGCAGACCACCGCCAAGCACCGGGAATCAATCGTGCCGATCACGATGACAACCGCATCCGTCACCAGGCGACGACTGCAAGCGCTTCGGATTACAACGCCGGGCGCCGGAAGTTGACCGCGGCCAAGCTAACGGACGACGCCGTGGACGATATCGTGAAATGGCAGCGCGATGATAAAGAACACCATCTCGCATCTCGCAGCACCGTGCGTTCGAGCTGCGCTACGGACGATGGCGATAAATATGGCCAACGTGAGGAATGGTCCCGACAGCACACGGTGAGACACGATGACCATCACCAATTCGTCGCCGAGCTTGATGGTGAGTAGTATGGACACACAATCTTGCACCAGCTTTACTGTTTGTGTGTGTGTGTGATTGTACCCACTCTGCAAGCTTACTTCCTTCCGTTGCGATGCACACAAAAGTGGTTTTAAGGAGTGTTGTTTTTTGTTGCACTGCTCATCGTGTCAATCAAAATTGCTCACTACTGTGGAAGAATCATAAAGAGGGCGGGGGTTGTTTTTTTGTCTGCGCTTCCCACTAGAAATGAATCATCCGGTGCCGTCATCTGCTTTCGACGAGTTGAAATGGTCGTTTTGTACCTGGTTTTTAATTTTGATAGCACTTCTTTGTTGGGGACATATTTTTTCACAACGCAATTGTATGCCGTTTGCAATCACGATAATTGCAGAATTTAATGAATAGTTGACTACCTTGCTAGACACTCTCCACACTGTTTTTTTTTCTTCATCTCTTACAATAACTTTGGGATTTGAAACAGTGCATCTCGATATTACTATAAAGCTCAAACTTTATGTCACTTCACCATGTAAACTTGCTGTTGGAAGTTTGTACGCAGGCTCTCATTAAATTTGCTCCAGCTTCCACCCATTCCGACATAAGCGTCAGCTGCAACAAATCGTTTCCAGTGCAACAGCGCGCTGAGTTATACGAAATTGTACTACATGTCGCACACGGTCTGTTGACGCATACGTCATCAGGTTGACACGACTTCCTGTCGCTTGTACCAACGGATTCCCCCGTAGAATGGTAGTTTTAACAACATAAACAAAACCAATTCACATCATCGCATTAACGAAACAACGAAACAGTACCACATGGCACATTGCACCGTGGCTGTTTGTACGGTGTTTGGCAAAAACTCATCAAACAATTTACTTTATTTATGAAATTAGCTGCCAAACTCGTTGGCTCGCGTTGTGCATGGTGCAACAATTTTAACTCCTCCCTCCGTCCAGCATTGTGTCCCGGAAGGGCTAACAGGGTCGAATCGTTGACTCGTTGGGCAACACACCCACCCATGTCTGCGCGTCGGAAACTTCGAAGCGGGTGTGGGATCGTGAATAATTCCCCACCGTATCGAGGTCGATCGATTGCAGTCGTTGTGCGCCGAGCACGATAAACAGCAATAACACCAGCAACAGTAGTAACAGAAATGCAACTTTGTAGTTCCCAGCCAGGCGCTTTTAATGGCATCAATAAATAATAGCACAAACGCACCCATGACATCACATGGCAAGTTTTGTTTGGCTTTTAGTTAGCGTCCACGGACCACCACTGCTGGCTGCCACGCTCTCCTGGCATATTGCTCTGCCTCCCGATCCCGGCTAATAGCTTTGGTGGAAAACTCATACGTGCGCATAACGGGTGACTGTGTGACACATATTGGGCAAGTGTACGAGCACATGTACGTGCTTGGAAGGAAATCACGACCCTGACCGCCGTATCCCCGTAGCTTGCGTGGTTGGTTTTGCTGTGTATAAATCATTGAGCACACAAATTTATCGTTTTCGAGCACTAATGTTTCATTAATTATGCTTCTTTGGAAAGCTTTCCAGTGGTTGCCCCGGTCTTGCGTCGGGGCCGTTTCGCCTTTGCGCCTCCATTAATGAGCGCGTGTGTTTTCTTTTATTGGCATTACGTTTGTCGCGTGTGCCAATTGGAACAAGAACGTTTGGGGTTTGATTAGCAATTGTCTCCAGAATAAAAATCCCGGTCACGGCATCAATTGTGTTAAGGCAATGAATGGCTCGATGAATGACAGGATGAACAAAAAAATAGATCCCAAAAAAGCTGATTAACATTTTTTGCCCACTAATTATTATTTCCCATAACACTGCGGCCATGTTTTACGATAAACATGATCAAATATTATAAAACACCAGGCGCCTCCATCGC
>AXCM01004128.1:0-24970 GCA_000473375.1 Anopheles culicifacies | reverse complement strand
CTCATGCTTAACTCACAGTAGAGTTTAGATCGGCCGTCATTAACGCTCCATGAATCTGACAGACAATTGCCTAATCGTGTCTACAGGCACGATTTTGAAGTGGAATCCTGCGACTCTTCCTAAATTGCTCGAATTAAAAGGTTCAGTACTATCAATAGTACACCCAGGGAAGGAAGTAATGTGACCTGTTAGTGCACCACCCGATCCTCGGTAAATGGTGTTTGAGGCCTCTGCTCATGAAACAATTTGAAGCTCACTCAGATCAACATTGGAGTCATCCTTTTTTCCTCATTCAGCCTCAGATTCTCAAGAATTTGATAATCGTTTACAGCTCTTCATGAGTTGTGCTCCAAAATCATCTGAGAATACTTACTCCATCCGTCTAAATCAATTCTATTCACAATTACCCAAAATTAAATTGTTTCGAACTTGCGAAATGTTTAGGCATTTCTTCAGAATGCATGCACAAGATCAATTAATTTATTTGAAGGGAACACAATGAGGTTTTGTTTACAATGACCTAGCAACCCAAAGCTTGTCGACATTGACATTTAAAGGTATCAGTAGCTAGTGGGTGGTTACAGAAAACATAAAGATTACATCCCATAGCATAAATCATTACACGTAATAGTACTGTTTACGTGGTTCCACAATTCCCTAAACTGTGAACTATTCCCTACAGTGCTGGTAGTAAATGTACGTTCCGCAGTACCAACGTACTGATTCGTTACGGATGTAACGTTAATTTTAAATTATCAACTTTGACGGTATGCGGTTGGTACTTAAAAACGGTCATCCATCAAAGCTTCTTAGGTGATTCTATCGAGTGAAATTTGGGAAGACGTGTTTAATAAGTGATCGTAAGTGCTAAAGTTTTTTAGTGAAATGATTCCAAATAATATTTTTAGAATAAATCAGTTAACTTAAACAACAATTTAAAAAGAAGAATATAAAAAGTCAACATCTCATCACCGGTTCCCACCGAGCTTCTGCAGGACGACCAATCCATCAGTGATCGCGAACGATCATGAACCGTGCACAAAATTTAAACTTCCCAAAATAAAGCATCCCGACCATTCCACGATAATCCGCAAGTGTTGTCGAGCCCTTCCCAACCTCACCCCGTCCAAAAGCTGTATGTCCGCACACAACAAAGTTCGTGCCGTTGCAGATACCGCCGTGCGTTAAGTGCTTTCCGGCCACCACGACGAACCGGCCTGGTGTGATGAGCATGAGTAAGTTGTCGAGCACTTTAGCGTGCTGGCGCCGTATGATTGTGTTGTCCGCTTGCGCTTATCAGATGCGATACGGCTATGCGATCTGTGGTGGTGTCATTTTTTGGCTGCTCCTGATGCGGTTCCCAGTACGTGGATCCCGACGCAGTTTGGTAATTCAATCCGGATTAACACAACTCCTCCCGGGTCTGGTCACGTTTCTGACCGGTAGGTGACCTGCATCTGATCGGTGAAGATGATTTGGACGGAAACGGCTTCCAGGTTCCATTGCCGTTACGGTAGCACGGTGATCTGCTTAGAAATGGTAGAAAATGAGCATTTGCTTCACCGAACGAATACACATTTGCTTTAGAGAACGACTTCTACAAAGAAGTAAAAGCCCACAGGAAACAAGCTTAGTTGTGTTGTGCGCATTCCAACAATATGGCGCATGAATGTATCCCGTAATGGGAAAGTAACGAACACGACAGTGTGTAATGAATAATACGAAATATTGACGCATTATTCTTCGACACACATGAGTCCAGCGCATGTAAACGTACGCGATCGTTACGTGGCAAAAAGGGTTGCCGTCCAGGTCGGTTTCAATTATGAGCGCATAAATTATCATTACCAACAATCGAACGTTATCGAACAGAGCGTGCGGTCGGTACGGGTCGGATGCTTAACCGATGAATGCTCTGGGCAGTTGTTGAAACGAAAACTGATACATCGTTTTAGCTTACTGCCTAGTTTTTAAACATGTTTCTGTGTGTGTGTGAGTTTATCGTATCTGGTGAGAATGAGTTCAATCTCCATTCATGAATAAATTCGATTCAGTATTCAGATGCAATAAGCATTATTTTCTTAAAGAGCTCCAATCTCGCCTTAACCCATTATTAACGCGTTGAGTGCTAGCAATCTTTTTTTTTATTAATAATGTTACTTGCTTAACAATCGGTACCGATCGGATTACGATTTAGTTTCTTCACCAGGATCTGCCAAGTGATGTTGATTAGATCAGTTAAAGGTGTGGAAAGCAGTAGGGCAAGTAGTAGCTTCTTACTTAAATCATCACATTGCTCAAATTAGACCACTAAGCTGACTTTATTACGGAGACTGAATATATGATATAACTCATGGAGAATATTCCTTTAAAATTGGCAATAACCAGCCTACATTTTTAAAGTTCTTCCGTAAAACTGTAGGCATACAATTTGCATTTATCATTGATGCTCGTCTAACTGCAACACAAAGTGCAACGATTACTGATGTTCTACTCATGTTTAGTTCTCCTATAACCTCGACAAACGTTCTCACCTTTGAAAGCTTACTAATCTGTTAACTTGCTTGGTTTCGGAGATAGGTTCAATAACAGAGCTTTATTCTATCCAGCTATGGTTGAGACTGTCCGGTGGGAGAGTTGTATTGGCGCTGGACCTTCACACCACAGACCGGGGTTCAAATCCCATTCGGACCCTTCCACCCGTAGCGTGGACTGACTACCCATATACGTGGTATAATTAAGTTTCGTAATCCAGAAATGGCAGGCATGACCGTAAAGATCTTTACGTCAAATAACACAATGTTTGAGACTAAATTCTTGAGAAATCTCAAATATCATGACCGACGATTCCTGTGAAAGTTACAATAAACCTGTAAAGCATCCGAAGTATATACCAGGCCTTGTATACCTGCGTTTGACATCAGTAGTATAGAGGATTTATATCTCAAAAGTATTCTAGTGTCCTAGCTTCACAATAACTTCTGGTAACTGCAGTGATGGATTAACCTATAGGCGGAGTTAGCGGCCACCAGGGGCCTCGTCGGTTAGGGGGGCCTTGTCGTTCAGCGTGACATTTGATCAAGGACTAAAAAAGTCATAATGTTGGGGGCCTCAGCTGCCATTCCACCGGGGGCCTCCAAACAGCTTTATACGCCGCTGGGTAACTAGTAAAGTTAATGAGACCTTTACAGGCTTTAGTAGTGATCTGCTGGACTGGCTGAAGCGATAGATGAGAGCATTTTCTAGAAGATTATTAAGTGTCCCTCCAGTATAATGTCGAAGTTTTCGTTAGGACCGACTGACTTCCATGTTAGGCGCACAATCGATGGTTTTCAGACGAAATGTTTTTCAGGTAATTTTTGTTTTGTTCAGATGCCTTTGTACATTTGGCCTATGTGCAACACAAACTCGAATCTAGCTCGAATTCACCATCCAGTAGCAAGTTAGTCATATGGAACTGTAAGCAATATATGATTTCTCACATCTTCTACTGACCTTCCTGCTAGTGGATCTAACTCTGGTGGTGGAGTACGCCAGGTGCTCCATTCCCTAAGGTGTCCAAAAGAGTCCCATAAAGTATTGGAGCTCAACATCAAGCCTCCAAGTGTAATAGGGCATCAGGGGCCTATTCTATCAGAGCGGATGGTATCTCCATTAAGGGGGGGCGGATGGTATCTCCATTATTTGGGGTCCTCATCGTCGACATTAGACTACTTGTTCCCAAAATTTGTTTTGGGCAGATTCTGGCAGATCATTGGAGCTCAAGCTTCGTCCCGTTATAGGGTCTTTACAGGGTTAAATCCATTCTACATGAAGGACATGCGGAATCTCCTGGAATGGTTCATGGATACACCAGGAATGGTTTATTCAATCAGATTTGAAGAAAGATCCCGTTAACGATGTACTTAATAATCTGGTTAATGTGCCCCGAATAGCTTAATCCACCAATCAGCCCAATAGAAAATTAAAAAAGAAATACTTCAACTAGTTTTTAGCAGTAGACGTTAAATATCTGTATTCTCTATTATAATGTAGGCATTCTCAGTTGCACTTGGACCGTTCTCGGTAACACTGGTTGACTAGAACACCAGATATGGAGTCTTGAAGTCTAGAAAACCAGACAAACAGAAGAAGATATAATGTTTAGTTAGTCTATGAATAGTCTCCTTCAGGCTTATTGCACACAAAACTTTGTACCACAAACATACCACATTGAGCGTGTTGTAAAAACACCATAAATGACGAAGCTCTCCGTATAAACCGCAGCTGAGTTGATTGATTATCTGTTTAGGAAATGCATACTTTTAACCTTTCGAAATGACATCGGTTGTGCAATGTCCGTAACTGACCGTGTGCTACTCAACAGGATTGAAGTTTAGGCTTTGAAAACCCCGAAATAAAGAAGAACACTACAAAGAACGCCTTTTGCGATGCTGCGAAACCCTTCATTTGACCTCTCGCGTTAACCTTCGCTTTGTTTTAGCGAGTTTACGACGAAATGATGTGTTAAGGGTGGTTCTGTGGAAAAAAAATCACCCTTCAGGGGAATAGTAGAGGTTTGCCCCATTTGTTTTATGGTGTGAACTGCAGCGAAGAGGCTCATAAAAATGTATGCACATTTCGGTATGCAGAAACGATCGGTGGGATATCAATATTTTTAATGCTGTTCTGTGTCTTGTAGAGGTGCCAATTGGCCACTATCTTACCACATTATGCTGTTATGCTAAAAATATATATTTTTGGCCAAAGTAAACTGTTGGAGTTCGTAAATTAAAAATATTATTCTACTTTCGGATATATTGTTTATCACCACCATCGATAAAACCTACACAGGGAGGGTGGTTTTTTGTTTCTCTTTGAGTGATTTATTCTTAATACATTTTCATTTTAAGAGCAAGAGCTTACAACCACGATACAATGAACTTTGTTCCATTCACCGACAATTTCTCACTGTCTATCTCAACGTCGTTCTGCGTCCGAATGCCACCGACAGTTATCATCAGTAGAGTATAGTGTTAGATTGATTCCTTACCTGCTAAACCTCTTCATTGAATTGTGGGCCTAAAGAGCATGCCAGTAAATTGTACGTAAATAAGTGAGTTACTGTTTTTTTTTACTTCTTCATTTGCTCGTATCTCTATTGAATGTAGATTATCGGTAACGTTGCGGATTCGGTAACCCAATCAACCGCGCAACGTGTTGCATGATCGTGTACGATCGTCACACGGTACGGTGAGCAACATGAGACGCAAAATGCCGCACGCTTTTCGCTCAATTTGTCCCTATCGTTAACACTCTAGAAAATAACATCGAGTTAGTTTATTGAACGTAAAGACTTTCTTAACTGTTCTAGTCGTTTTGTTTCTGCATTTGGTGGTGGTGATGGAGGTGGTAATACAATCATGTGCGTGTATATATTGATAAATCTTTAATGCCTCGATCAACATTGTTGATCAAGTAAATAAGTATTTATGCTAAATAAATTGTATTTCTGATGCTTACACGTTTTTGTACTATTTTTAAATGGTTTTTGTTTTCCAGTTTGTTGGCTACCAGTCTGACGTTTACGTGTTTTTTTTTGTTCGTTTTAATGTTTTCTTCCTTCATTACATTGTATTTTTTTTTTCATTTCTTTTATGATCCTAAAACCAGTCCCAGTTATTATAGCAGAGCAGAGAAAAAGTTCGAAAACTGTCAATACCTTTTTTTTAATCTCTTTTTTTGTTAATGTTATTCTGTTTTTTGAAACCATCCAATGCGTAGTCTAATTTTTTGACACAAGGAATTTTTCGAACTGTTTCTGTCTGCTGGCTGCCAATGCATCTACATCCAATTCACTCACAAGAAAAACGAGCAAGTCATGGTTGCGATTAAATGGTTTGTCAACTTGTTTTGAACTTTTGTTCCACCATGCACCGTGTAAGTTCTATCTAAAAAGGGGAGAAAAAATATGCTTCAGCCTAAAGGCAACCGTTCGTTTTGTTTTTGTCCCACGAACCACACATTCTGCTACCTTCTTCTCTTTTCTCCCAAAAGCGGTTAGCTCTACCTAAGTTTTGGGTGGTTAATAAAATGGTTCACGAATCACGTGAGTATGATACCATCCCACCCATACATTTTCGATCGATCTATCTAGAATATATTGTTGACTTCACAAATAACACTTACACTTACAAATGGTAAAGATAGTATTTTTTTGTTTTGTTTAGAAAATGGAGCGCACGATACGTACGGCTTGTGTGTCGGTAAGGAAACGTTTGCACATATTATGCTTATGCTCTTATGCACTAGAGTAAGTAAGATCTCTTATCGTTACGCGTTTTCTCGTACACCGCTGCCCAACGCTCACTACCTTAGAGTGTAGGAAGAAGAAGAACTGTTAGCAAAGTTTTGGATTTGTTTCCTGATGAAAAAGAGTACTTTGGTAAGTAAACATCGAATGTATCTTATACACTGTATAGCTTAATTTACGTTTTGCACGATTTATGCTCGGTTCGTTTCGTTGCTTCTTCCATTCCACTGCTTACGTATTGCATACAACACGATCGCCCTTGGAAGCATCGATACAGAGGGGATTTCCAAACGGAGGAGGAAACAGCTTACAATTGACAATTGTTTTGGGTTTCTTTTAATGTTGCTGCTGGCTAATCGTTCGTTTATAGTTTATGAGCAGAAATAAGTAAATAAACTGCACATCTCTTTTTCGCCTCTGATTCACCTAAACCGCATGCGATTGTGGTTAGGCCGATTTTGTTTAATAGATTAAGCTTTTCGTACTGCAACTCTTCTCTTGTTCGCCTGTAAGTATTCCGATTGGAGATCGAATTTTTTAAAATTTCTAATAGTTTTCCCTTTCACGTTTTTTTTGGCAAACGGATATCGTATGAAAACAATGAACGGGGAGAGCTTTTGATAAATGTTTGTATGTGTGGTCGCACACACAGTAGTCCATTACAAATATGTCTGGAATGTTGAATTTTGTTTTATATAATTTAAGGCCATTGTCACCTGTAAATTTGCTGTTCACTACGAGACACTTTATGCGCGAATGCTGCAAGCCACTCGTTTATGTTTGATCTTGTTGGGGTATTTTTTTATTTGATTTTGATATTTTTTTGTAGCAAATACTGATTTGGCAACTGGTTGTAATCAGAAGGATGAAGGGTAAATGAAGGTTTTATAAAGAAATCAAATGAAATGTAAATGACAAAGAAAACAAAAGGAAAAACATACAAACCTTAGCAATAAAAAAAGACAAAGCTGAAAACAAAACAATAGTGAAACGAATTAAGAAAAGAAAACGCACAGAAACGATTAAACGATAAACGAAAAACAACAGAAAAAATAAACTCAAATTGTGGAATGTATTCTTAATTTTTATTTTTTTATTTATTAGAAATATGTGTTGTTTTGCTTTCGCACACTTTTCTTCCTGCGCCCATCCTGCTGTTGATTTGTTTTCTTGCTTGTTTTTTTGCTTTCTTACACGCAAATACCTCCGCTGAGGTTAGTACCATAAATTATACACAATACTACTAGATAAATGAGTTTCACAACACAACACTTGCACAACAACAATCCGATGGGATGGAAATCAGTAAATCATAAAGGGGGTAATGGGTGGTGGTGGAGGGAAGGAGGCAGAGGGAAACAAAATGACATACATGGACAGATAAATTATGGACCAATTAAAATGTAAGCCCCCATTTGTCCTTTGCTTCGATCGTATTTCTCTTTTTCTCGCTTTTCTTCTTCGTTAAGGATGGTTTTAGTGATGGTTAGAAAATCCACACTAAGGATGAGTTTCCAATAGCCTACGTTAAATTATTAAAGCCTTTAATTTAGTCATTTTCAAAGCATATTTTCTATTATTACACTAAATAAAACAAAAAGAAAAACCCTATACCCCTGTCCTAGGTGGTGTGCGTGAGCGCATGTGCTAATGTTACCACAGATTAGTAGTTAATCGTGAATGCGTTACACAACAACACAGAACTAAGGCTTGCTTTTTACTGAGTCTCCACGTTGCTGCAAATTGTGAGTTTTACAGAGTTTTTATTTAATAAATGATACATTAAAAACAAAAAAATACATTAAAAGCGTTACGACTAGCTCCATACAGCCCGTTTCATTGGGGAAAAGAACGAAAAAATCCCCAACGGGCAACAAAACATGTATTACTCTGACTGATGTGTCGATATGCAACCAAACGGTGACATGGTTTAATTGGCAAAGCATCAAAGCGATGTCGCGTGAACCGCCCTCTTCACAGAACCACCCTCCGAGATTCGGAAGAATTCATCCAAAAGGGGGTTAACTACATCAGTTGCTTTATGCATTAAATTGCATTGATGGCACTGTTAGAAAACCTGGGTGCAACATAAGTTGGGCTGCAAACATACCAACCAAGTGTGTTATGTACAAAATACATACAAAAACTGAAACACATTCACAGGCTACACAAATATGTACATAAGCGTTAGGAAGGAAAAGGGTAGCAAGTGGAAAACACAGAAACGAAAAGAAACAATTGTGTGCGTGTTTCATGTTGCAGTACAAAGGATATCTTAATATGGCAGCACTGGTATGCACGGTGTGTTGGATGGGGGGGGGGGGGCACTACAGTTATTCTTTGTTTTACATCAGCCACACGAACGATCATGTATGCCGATCATATAATGCTCTACCATCCGGGAGCATGTGATGAAACAGTTTAGTGAAAACTACACAGTACGTTAGTGGCACGATCAAATGCAGATGAGCAGAATAAACTAAACGCTAAACCTAACACGCCTAACACCTTAAGCAAAAGTCGAATCGAAAGGAACGGCCACACCACAACTTGTGTCCACTGAACAATGTTCAACAATCAACAGGGGAACGTGAAAATGCAAAGGAAACGAATGCACAGTACGGACTCATGTTGCGCTACTTAATTCCCTCTCATTCACGCTCCAATGTCAGTTCTGTAAATCGTTCCTGCGGTGTTCCGGTTTAGTTGTTTGTGGGTTTTGTTAAATACTATGCGCTAGAATTATTTTTCCCCTTGTTTTTTGCTTCGTTTTCTTATTGAAATGAGAATCATATTCTTTTCATACTTTGCCTTCAACAAGAAGAAAAAACAGAAAATAAAACAAATGCATCCTAACTACTTTTACTGGTTCGGTTCTCTGGGTGCCCCAGTTTGATCGTTCCCTTATGCTAAAGATCATGTAATTCCTATATCTTCCTATATTGTGTTTGTGTGTGTTTTTTTGTGTGTGTTGTTTTCATGTTTTTCTTCTTAAACTGGTATCGCTTTGTGTTATTTTTCACCCTCCCCCTGTGTGACAATTTTAGTGTTGCTTCCTCATGTCTTACAGCTAACGATATCGGAAGTAAAAAGAGATAGAGACAGAGAACGCACTGTACGTACGCCTTTCGTCCACTGGGTTTGATGGTACAACAATTCAACATTGAAAAATGTGTAAGTTTCCGATACAAAATAGCCCACACACTAAAGCCAGGGCTGTGTGCTGAGATCTGACCAGCTCTCTGTGCGTCTAGTGGGTACGGTGCAATAGTGGGATAGATTACCCTAGGACACTTTAGTTAGCGTGAATGCATGTGTGTATATATCTGAAAGGCAGGGAGATGGGAGGAGGGGGGGCTTTTTGGAAGGTATACACTGATAATGTACGCAACAATTCGTATCATCACATCGTATGACAGTTTCATCACTTAACTTCCTACCTTTGACAATCCCAAACAACACAAGATCAGGCTGTGTTTCAGTGTTGCCAGGATCGTGCGCTTCGCTTCGATCGTGTAAATGTTTAATCAATTTGTTAAATTACCTACTGAAAGGCAATACTTAAAGTATGCAGCTTAGCTCGATTTGTCGCTCCAATCGTTCGTGTTCCATTCAATCGTGTTCTGAGGCCGCTCAGTGTTTGTTCTTTAAATGTATGTATATGTTTTTTTTGTTGTTGTTTTCTTGTTGTAGTATTTTTATAAGATTCTTATTATGCGTTCGTTTCGAGTTTGCATCTTTTTTTTTTGTTTTGTTTTCGTTGTTGCTCCTATACGAAAAATGAGATCACAGTATTCTAAGAGATATAGAGAGAGATTATAAGAAAAACGAAAAAAAAAACACACATACACACAGATGCGGTTTTTAATGGTAGCTTGGCACCATAATACACCACCTTTAACTCTGTTTGAAACACATTAGACATTAGTTCCCTAGATGAGCAAGTTAACGACACACTCCCCATCCGCGTTTTGTGGAAATAGTGAAACTGATGAAAGTAAGTTACACTTAACGAGCGGTAACGATGGATGAGTTTTGATAACATTCAACATGGCACGAATACAACGGTCAAGGTGCATCGATCAAATCGTGATCGTGATCGTGCAGATAAGATCCATTTACGCGTGTGCATCAAGACATTTACGATTCCAACATGATCACTTGTTTGTGGGTGCTTGATTGCGAGAGAGTAAGAGAGATTGGAGAACGGTGCTAGAATTTGTGACATGTAAAAATACTGGCTTGCAAGATCCGAATCGGGAAAAAACGGTGTCTGTTTACGTCTAGCATTATACGGTAGATGTGTGTATAAAAATTGAGTTTTGTATGTTACGCATTCATGTCATTCACTTATTTACGCTTTATCATTTATCTGCTATTGCATAATGGGGGGGCATGGGGATTCCGGTTTTCTATTTCGTCAAACGGTATTGTGCGGTTTTGAAATGTTCTCACTTGATCCTTGTGCTGCTGTCTGTTGGTTGGTTGTGATGATCGAATACCCAGCTGTGAAGATGCATCTCTCTGCAGGATGTGAATTTGGCTGACACGGCCAGTATACTATATGGCACTGCAAGTTAAGCGAAGTTGTTCGGCTACAACAACCGTAAGCCTACTTTCATCGTATACGGTTGGCTGAAGCATGTATGTGTCACCTTACTCCATCAGTAAAACAATCACAAACGGTTGTCTATCGTACGTGGCGTCTCCGGCGGATGGCTGCTGTTCGACCGACCGCAGCCCTGGAGAGCTGGAGGTGGGTGATTTTTGGACATTAGAAATAGCCTCCGTACGACTGTTTTCACCCACATCCAACTCTTCCTCCGAACTCTCGATGTTGATCGGATCCAACGGTTCCTCCTCGACAATCGCCAGCGGAGCGACAATCGGATGTTCGAGTTCGGTTCGGTTCGATTCGGACGCGTCTTCGGCGGCGGTGGTATCTTCGTTGATGTAGCCCATGAACGGATCATCGTGTACTAGCTCGATCTGGGGATCATTCAATCGCATAATATCGATCGACGAAAGCTCGGTCTACAAGCTGCTGTTGGCCGGGTTCGAGGAGGATGACACGATCGGAATACCGGTGAGATCGTCATGCGTGAGCAGGTGATGCGCATGCAGCCCCGGATGACCCGGATGATGGCCGAGTTGCTGCTGCTGATGATGCTGCTGTTGATGGTGGTGTTGTTGTTGCTGCTGCTGCTGTTGCTGCTGCTGAGCGTGGTGGGTATGGTGCGCACCGGAGGCACTGTTGTTGGCACTGTTACCTCCGCTGCCGGAGTTTTTCTCCTTCTTGATGCGCTGCTTCAGATGTACCTTCGCGTGACGTTTCTTCTCGTCCGAGCGGGCAAACTTACGGCCGCAAATGTCGCACGAGAACGGTTTCTCGCCCGTGTGCGTACGGATGTGCGTCGTCAGGTGATCGGAACGGCTAAACGAGCGCATGCAGATCCGGCACTGGAACGGTTTCTGTCCCGTGTGGATCCTGATATGTCGGGTCAGTTCGTCCGAGCGCGAGAACCGTCGGTCACAGTTCTCGACCGGGCAGGCATAGGGACGCTCGTGCACGGGTGTCTTGCTGGGTCGGTTCGGGTACTTCCGTGGCTTGACCGGGACCAGCTTGAGCGGCATCGTGCTCTGCTGATAGACCTGGGACAGTATCTCGTGCCCTTTGCTGGTGGCTTGGTTGTACTCGGCCAGCTGGACGGCATACTGAGCCTGCTGGGCGGCTTGCGCTGGCGTTAGACCACCGAGCTGGCTTGAGTCGGACGTGCAGGCGTTCGGTGTGGAGTACGGTTCCTGCTTCGGAATGATCGGCCCGACGGAGATCGGTGTGGATGAGGGTCCGGGCAGGACGACCGATCCGTGCTGTGGGCTACTGACGTACGGGTCTACCGGTGAGTCTAACCACTGGTACTTCTGGCCCATGCCCAAACCTGTCTGGCTCTGCCGACCGTACCCATGCATGTCCTGGCTTTGCTGCATGTCCAGTGATCCAACGCAGCTGTTGTAGCTCGGCGGCTGCTTCAGGATGATGCTCGCACAGTCCATGTTAAGCCCGAGCAGCTCAGTACCGGCACCATGCCCGTGACCGTGACCTCGCTCATCTCCACCAGTTCCGTAATGGTGCTGATGGTGCTGTCCGATCGATGGTGAGGTAGCCGAAACGTTCTGCGATGCGCTGGTAGCTTGCGGTCCCAGCAACCCAAACATCGGTGCCTGGAATAGGCTTTTGTCCGGGCTCGGTAAACCCCAGCTTGCCGGACCCAAACCGGCTGTCGGTGACATCTGACCCGATCCCGCCATCACGTTGCCCGTCTGCAGACCCATGCTGGGACTAGCGCTCGACGTGAATATGCCACGGTAAGAGATCTTGTTCTCGATCGCATCGGACGATTGGACACCGTCGTTGCTGCCGTGATGCATGTCGGCGCCACCCGTGACGCTGGCCAAACCGGCAACGCGAATCTGTCCGTGGAGTGAATGTTGCTGCTGCTGTTGTTGCTGTTGTTGTTGCTGTTGCTGCTGTTGTTGCTGTTGCTGGGATCCGGACGATGGGTACATCGTGTTGGTACTGCTGGTATTGCTAGCCTCTTCCTCGTTGACGATCGATTGCGGTGTGCTGCGCTCCTGCTTGGTTGGACTGCAGAGGCTCACGCACGGGCTGGACACCGTTTGTGGCTCCAGCGAGAGATCGTCCGATTCGATTGATCCTGCAAACGCAACGACAAAGAAGATGGAAAAAAATAAATGTAAGAAACGAAACGGAGATTTAAGAATAAATCGCCAAAGTCGAACAGGAACAGGAAGGTCAGTCTTGTTAAATGATCATTCAAGGTGGTCCATTGTGAGTGGTGTGTGAATCATACGCAACGATACGAATTGTTATTCGGAAACGTGTCAAATTCTAGCAGATATTTTAAAATTGTAGTTTAGTTCTAGCTTTTTTTTTTTGGTTCGAGAAAGTGGAATGATCAAAAACAAAAGATCCGTAAGTTTGTGGCTGAATCGATTGTTCTTTAGCTTGACCGGTGTCGCTCTCACTCACACCCCGACACTGGCCGGCGTTACCTTAGGTGAGCTCGTTTCTTTTACGCTATCATGGTTTGCATAAATTAACCATAAATTTTAATCGCACCCGCAAACATTATTGGTGCTTTTTTCGATCTTTCTTTTTCACCGACCGTGTTGTCCTTGGATTTTGTTTTGAGTCTTTTCTCGACTCATATATACTCCTTTGCGATTCCAATGATTTCAGGGTTATGTTTTCATGGCTGCGTTTGTTTTCCACTGAACAGATAAGATCTGAGTGTTACAACATTAGCGAGCTGAACGGAAATATTTGGCATACATTTCGATCCCGGATGGGTAAGAAATATACCATTTTAATAAATCATGTAATATAGAAGCAACAAACAGCACACACACAGACTTTGTAGCAACTGTTGATCACTTTGAATCATGATGAGGAAAGCAAAAAAAAGAGTTTTATTACCCGTTGAAGTCATCAGGTGCTACAAACGCTTTTTTGCAGTTTATTTTTACATTCTTGTCAAATTCAACTGCTTCCACAACGAGCCTCAAGAGAACGTCAGTTTCTGGTTCTGGGCAGCAGCAGTGTCGGTTGGTTGAAGGATAATTTTACGATCATACACGAATGGATTCGAAATCCAGGTAGCAAATTTTGCACATCCCCAAACAGCACCAAGTGCTAAACGATCTTACAAGACGCCAGAATGATTCGGGCTTAGGCTACCGTATTAACATAAATCAGCAGAAATTGCTAATTAACGCTGGAAGGTTCTAATTAATATTTGAAGCCCGCCAGTGAAGAGATGATTTTCGGGAAATTGGTTTCGCTCCAGGTATTTTGGAATGTTTTTCAACCTTTTTCTTTTGTTTTTGCTAACACGAAATCTTCTACAGAAGAACTGATAAATCCGACTCAATATTCCAGTGGATGAAAAGGTTTGAACATGCAAGCTTAAAGTTGGTCTTAAACCGACACGGTTGATCCAGTTGCAGGATTCTTACGTACAGCCTGTTTTGATCAACAGTCAACCAGTGTTGGGTTGATGCCGTTGATATTCCAGCCACAGGCCGTGAATGCAATCAACCATCTCACCATGGACTGGCGACGGTTAATTTATGCTGATAGTGTAATTTATGTTTTCGGTACTTTCGCCTCGATCGATCGTTCGATCGTTGAGGATAACCCGAAAGAAAGAGAGAGAGAGAGAGAGGGAAGACATATTTTTTGTTCACTCGTTTTGTCGCATAGACACGAAAAGGCTGGGTCTGATCACTCGTCCCCACCGGGTGGCTGATATCCCGTGGTTATCGGTACGATCACGTAGACGACCAACGTCCATGCGGGGTCGCATAAGAGGGTGCATAAGTCAATATTGTGATGATGATGTCGATTTAACGCACGCACGCACGCTTCACGTCGGGTCCAACAGCTCGTTGGACGAATTCTTGCCTGGGACGAGTGACCGGAAATAGTGATTAGCGTGGTGATTTGGGTTTTCTTCAATCTTGTTCTCGCTCTCTGTCTCTGTCTCCCATCTTTATCCGTCCATCACCTGATCACCTTTGAACTGGCTCCGCAGGGTTTGGTGCGAGGGATTTTTTGGGGCAGAAATTACACTCCAGCCCGAATCACCCTTGTCATGGAGGGCGTGAAGCTAAGGTGTGAGGTGTTGCCCTGAAGCGACACAAGACTTGTTAGATAGCATTAGTGTCAAATCGAGGTAATGCCTAGCAATCACTGACATGCTCATCGTTTGCCCTGTCAGGGGCACGTATCGTACCGGGCAGGATTGGATCTGTCGACGTGTGTTTAGGGTTCCTATGGCTTGTAGGAATCTGAAGTTGTTGCGAGGACCCGCACCGATATAAAGGTATGCACGGCAGGGGTATAACACTTTCAAGATTTGACGGGGATCTTATTCGAATGTCAATGTCAAATGCCTCGTTGCTTTCGTTGATGGACGATACGGAACAAACATTAATTCTAACTGCTGTCAACGATTCTTTAACGTTGGTGGTTCCTACTCTTCTAGAACTTTACTGTGGCACAAATAGGCAGTAGGGTGCCAATAATTCCAACCTCTGAGATATCTTGGAGAATAAAATATTAAAGCTCTATTTGCAGTTTAATTGTTATCCAATCGCCAATAGCTCGTCTAAGGTGTATTTCTGCACAGCACGCGCACCGTTACTCCAGCGTCGGTGGACTAGCCGTACACAGGGAGCATAGTGATCCGACATAATGCTGATTTATGCTACCATCTTCGAATTGTCACGCAGCCCGTTCCAGACACTCCCGGTTGACTTCGTTTCGTTTCCGGCTGCGGATTATTATTTATCGACTGGACGGACGGCTCATCCCCGTCGCCATACTTCACCCCGACGGGAGCGGTTCGCCTGTTGCGTATCGTGCCGCTTCGTGATTGCCGGATTACCGTGGTGTCTTTCGGTGGTTACCTGGCCAAGCCTTCACGATTCGTTCGACCGATCGATCTACTAAACCGGTGAGCTTCACCCCGATAGTTCTCCATTAATTCTACCAAAAGGGTAGAGACTAACGGGGGGAAAGGAATGAAGCAACACAACAAATGAATCTGATTTGGAGAATCGGTGCGGAATCGGTCACTACCGTTTTCGGTAGTTGGAACATTTATATAAACGTCCGCTGATTAATCTTGGGGCTGTTAATGAGCGTCGTCGCTTGATCGAAGGACCACACAGCATGGCAGCTGTGCGCACCCGCGAGACCCAACGAAATGAATGGTTTTCGTGCGGTTCTTAGATTTTGTTATTTTATAAGTGTGAAACCACGCTCCAGCAGTGCCCAGAATGGCCGAACAGGTTTTCTCACTCACAAGAAAAGAAACGGCGGAGTCTTAAGCTTTAGATGCTTTTGCTTTTGCTAAGGTCTAATTCTAGGAATGTTAGATATGTCTTCTTGTCCGTAATAGGAAATAAGTGCTCTAGATATGGCTTTTTATTAGAATCCCAAGAGCTGGAAGAGATGAGGATCATGAAACTTACCGGTAATCGGCGGTGGTTCTACGACCGTCGATGGGCCAAAGAACGACGGGATATCGCCGGAGGTCGTCACGGGTGTATTGAGATCGCCGGTCTGTGCGTCCGTTTGCGATTGCGAATGATCGTCACCGGTGCCGGAGTGCAGGGTCGAGCTATCGTTCGAATGATGGCCGGCGCCACCGGTAGTACCGCTGCCAGTCCCCCCGGTACTCAGCAGGCTCAGATGCGGATGGTTATGATGATGATGGCTGTGGCCGTGGGATGTATGCGATGGGGTTACGCTCGTTGTCGCCGTCGTGTGTGTGGTGATCGCTGTCGAGCTGGCAGCACTGGCGATCGCCGATGACACTGCCGACGATGAGACAATCGTACTGGCGGATGAATTGTGCTGATGTTGTTGCTGCTGCTGCTGCTGCTGTTGCTGCGTTGCCGAATGATGCTGATGATGATGATGATGGTGGGGCTGATGATGGGCAAGAGCGGTTGCAGTACTGACCGCCGTTTGATGATGGTACGGATGGTACAGGTGATGGTGATGATTGTTGTTCGGTGTCGTCGTGCTGTTGTTGTTCAGCCCGAGCGAGGTGGTCGTGGTGCCCGTCTTAAACAGGCCGCACGTATCGAAGCTCAGCACGTTGAAGTGTGCTGCGGCCGCCGACTCGGTCAGCAGGAATGTGTGATGCGATGGCGCAACCAACGTTTCTAGCCCTTCCATGATCATGGCAGCTGCTGGTGGTCCAGGGGCAACGCCACCTATGGGAAGAGAGTAGAGATATGAAGAAAGGTAAGCACTCATCGTACAATCGATCGTAAAAAGCTGTAAATTGTTTTGCAAATATCAGTGACAGCCAAACCATATGATCACGCTGGTGACCTTACAATACTCCATCTCGGCGGGTAGAATATAGATCAATCCAGCCCTTCTCTACACGACTATGAGCACTCAACCTAGCACTCAAACAAGGCTCCCTTCCGTTCCTTCACACCTTCGTCCATGCGTTTGTGGCGGAGAGTGAAGGAAAATTAATTAATTAAATGTCATTAAACAATTGACACCGTGACACGGCGAGCAACTAATTCAGCCGCGGCCGTACTGTCTACCGCACGGCTCGCACTGCTTATTGTGGCCTTTTACGCGCCGTATACTTGCGTGCGTGTACCATAACAGTACCAAGGCATGGGTAAGCATTATGATTCCGCAACGCAGCCAAAAAAACCCCGTAAATGGATGGCCATTAGCAGGGTTTGCCAGCAGGCGAGTGCCTCGGACGTAAATCCGAGACGCGAGCGCAACATTTGTTTTGTTCATCTAACGTTAAACCTGCACCCTTGTGGAGAGTTCGGGGCACTTTCCTTTACTCTCCTGCCCTTTTTATACCGTTCCAGAACGATGAGGTTTGAGTGTGTGCCCAATTCAACGCTGCCAGAAACGGATGACACTCGTGATCTGGTGACGAATTGGTGGTCTACTAATCCGTGTTGGGAATGAGGTTGTGCTTTCTGAAAATCGCCATTACAGATGTTGGCTGGTTCTCTAGGATCTTGACATCGCGATAATCGACAAGAGTTAGTTCGTTTGGCTACTGGGAGTCGTTGGAATTGATAAAACAGACAATTTGACGACTGTGCAAAGAAGATGCTGCTGGGAGAAGATTTTGGTTTCCCTTATGAAGACACTACCCGCTTCAAGATGTATCAGACGAAGCGTATACCCCTAGACATGGACAGCGATTTTATAATGAACAGTCAAATTTATAGAACATAAAGGAAATGTTTATACAATAAACATAAAAACATCAATAGGAACGATTGAACTACCCCCCCGAGCGTGTGGTAGTGGACGCACTCTTCAGAGCAGTTATTGAGCGCGGCAAGGGGATTCAAAGCCGAAGAAGAAACCCACCGAAGAATGGGTTGTGATAGTCCAAAGACGGACGGTAAAAAAGTGGTTTTTGGATCGTAACGCAGCAAAAAGAATGGATAAGAAACATGACAACAGGATCGGGGTTTGTTGCTCGGGCAAGGAGTGTGGCGATGGTGGCATAAGGCTAGAAAACAACAACAACGGCGAAAGAAACAAGAACCTTCAAGCGAAGAACGAGGGCGCGCGCGCGCGCGTTCTCCTTCACGCCATAGAAGTGTCAAAATAAACGTATTAAATTTATAGATTTTATTCCACCCGCTAGGGAGGACAACTTTCCGTTGATGATGGCGTTGATGATGAAGGGTACGGCATTCCTGCCAGCTCACGGGCTTGTGTCTGTGTGTGTGCTTGTTGAAGTGCCTTTTCGATTCATTATTATCGGTCACCCCGGGTTCGGGTTGCCTTTGCCTAGGTTCCTTACCGAGCGTACCGGTACGCTCCGGTCCCCGGGATTGTTGGCCTTCCCATCCACGCGGGGTGTTCTTGTTTTTGGGCTTTTACACCTCTTCGCTACGAAGCAGCGCGAACGACGCGAAACCACGATCGACAGCGGCCGGCAAATGAAATCATCAACATGTCGTTGGTGCGGTGTGCATTCTTCCGACTCGTACGACTCTGGAGTTCTTCCTGTATTGTATTGTTTAATAATATGTGACAGACCGCGAGCGGGCGTTCGCGCTCGTTTCGCTCTGGCAGGCGGCCATCGGTCGGGATGGCTTAAGCCGACGGCATCTCCCTCTTCTGCTTGTGCAAGATTGTCGTCGTCGTCGTCCCCACCGCCGGAGCTCCGGAGGGTTATGGATGAGATTTTCGACCCGAGATTAAGATAAGATTTAAGTGAAACAGATTGATTCTTTTTTTTCTTCTTGGGTGTTGTTGCAGCCATAGCGCTTGTTGTTCAAAAGGCAGGAACTTGAAAGGGGTGGACATGTTTAGCCACAGGTTACGATCAATATTCACACATCGGGAGGTACGTCCTCCGCTAGTGAGTGAGAATTTGTTTCCTTTCCCTATGGGTTGGAACTAAGGTGATAAGCTTATCTGATCGTACAAAACTGGTTGAACCATCCGGTTCTCATTGTCGGATGCTGGGATTATTTTTTCTGATATTTATGATTTATCTCAACTTCTTTCTTTTTATCAATCAATATTCTTATGTATTTTTTTTTGTAATTTTTTATATAGTAGTACAATACTAATAGTCGCTGGTTTATACAAATTCTCTTCATCCTTAATTCCAAAAGTCCTTTGGTGAAGACAAGTACAACATTAGACAGAAAACAGAGTCTTTTTGGTGAACATGCGCAAATGTAATGCTTTTCCAAAGAGAGAAGTCGTACCAATGTGAGATAATAAGCAGAGTTAGCGAATAATCGAGTCCTCCCTTAGTGATAGTCAGTGATGACGAGCACATTAAAAAAAAAAAACTGCAAGACAATACGATGCTTTTTCTCTCCCTAAGTTCATTCCCTTGTGAATGAAAAATTGTAGAAAAAAAAGGCAAAAGTACAAACAAGGGACGATAAATGATGCCGCCTCATAAATCCCGCCAGTGGCCAATATCAATTCTTCCCATTCTGCTTAACCAGCGATTACTTGCTGGCTGGTGGAAATTGAATGTACAAACAAGTGTGTGAGCAAGGTACAAGGTAATACACATCCCTGTTTTTTGCGCTACGCGGGCTATCGTATGCTGCGTTTGTAGTTAGTCCGGGATGCCGCCAGGCCGGCCGCTGTCGTTAGAGTGTTTGTTAATTATCATTAGCACATTTGGGGGGCCCCGGCAGTAGCGGCTTCCCAGACGATTTTCTTCACATCTCGTCCCAATTGTGGGTAGGCGTGAGAAAACGATTCAAACGGACGGTGAGAGTGTGAGAGAGAGAGTGTTTGAGCGAAGGAAAAAAAAAACACAACATATCATCGATCAGGGGACATAGATGATGTATGCTGTATGTTTTTAACAGGCAGTTTGTGTAGTTTTTTTTTAAATTTAATTAATAATAAAAAAATCAGATACTAAATTTTTATTCCAATAATAGTTTCTCTAAAGGGTAAGAAATACCGCCGGCATCGGAACAACACTACAGCATGGAAACTGACCCGGCGTGATTATCACCCATCGCGTGTATTTTGCAGTTTTAATCGACCCATGATTCATCGCATGACACGCATCCACGCAGAGGGAGCGGTGCTTGTTTGTGATTTATTTAGCGTCGGTTTTTGTGGTATCGCTGTGCGTTTCGCGAACATTTCCAACAACCATCCCGGGTGATCCACACGGTGGTTCTTGTGCACCCGACCGGAGATGCCATTCTATTCTGGGACACTGGGTTCGCTTAAATGATGACGTTTCGCTAGCAGGAACTCCAACTGGCTGGCCACGAGCGCACACATATGATTGCCGGTATGTGACGTTCTGTCAAACATTTCTTCCTCTACGAATCGCACGCCGGCTCTATTTCCAGACGGCATAAAGAGGTAACCATTTAATGAGCTGCTAAAATGGCATTTACAGCAGGGGTGCATTCCGACACAAAACCCCAACGCTGTGAGGAAAATAGCAAATACTTCCAGGTTGTTATCGTCTGGTATGTGTAGCATAATTATAGCATAATGTTCCAATTGTCACGGCTCGAGGCTCTTGAATGGTTTCATTTCTTAAATTACTGGCGATAAAAATAAACACACGTACCCAGCACGAACAATAGCGCTTGGGTTGAGCTTACGGCCATCGCAAAGTGAAAATGGGCAAAAAATAATGTTCTATTCGCACACAATCACTCCGTGACGTCAGCAACCACGAAACCACGCAAGGATGTGAATACGCGCTTTTATGAATGAAAATGCCCGGCCTTTTTTTTCTGTTTGGTGAGCGCTGGATGTCCTAGCTCAAAGGGATTGAGGAACGGAATATGAAAGGTTTGTCTTGGAAAGAGAAATTTATGGATTGCGCAATACCATAGAGGAAGAAAAAAAAACAACACAAAAGATGCAATAGAGGATGAAAAATCAACAACACAAGCGAAAACATTTGAGGAAAAATGATTTGCTATTTTTCATTGTTTTCCTTCAAATTTTCTTTTTGTGCTTTACAGTGCTTTTCCAAATTATGCTTCAGAAGCTCAGAAAAAGCACACAACACCGCGCCATTCAAGGAACAGTTTAGTTCCAGCAGTGGAGGAAAATTTCCGGGCGCCATTCCACACGAGCGCTCGCGCCTGTGTGCGTGTGTGCTTGGTGAGAAAATTCGCGTGAATGCGCAGAACGGTCGACCTTGAGGGTTATGTCACGGCGTGTCGTGCCGTTTTTCTGCAAAAATTGTTATCCAGTTCTAGCTTTTCCATGGAAACTCCTCACCCACCCCCCCACCCCCCTACTCCCGTAGAAAACCCACCCACATATCTACTGCGACTGCGTGGCGCTTTTCCGGATGGGAAAAGCGCAGCCTGGCGGAGCGAAAGGTGGCCATGGGGGTCGGAATGGGCGTCTTCGCGGTTCGCCAACTCGGCTCAATTTCATTCATAAGTTTCATTCATCGGCTCACTTTAGCTGCTGGTGAAACACTCGGTACCTGCGGTACGGCTGGTTGGTTTACACTTGTGATGGTTAGGTTGGTTGCTAACGGCAACGTTCAAACGATGAAACACGACCCATCACCACCAATCAGCTCATCCTCGTCGTACGTCCTTTTTTCTTAAACAAAGCGACCGTTTAGAGAAAGAACGTTCGTGACCGGGTCGAAGGTTTCCCAAATTTTCTTTTTCTTTTTTTTTTGTTGGTTCGAAGGACAAAAAAACACACACACATTATTCTTTTCTCCATTTCACCGTGAAAATGGGTGTGGTGGAAAGTGCACGTGTTTTAAGGGAGGACGGAAAATTAATCGATACGACTGTGACGGTGACGAAACTCGGACCGATAAAGCGGCACACAATTATCACAAATTTTCACGACCCCGAAACCAAAAAAAAACGAAAAGAAAAACCCACAACACTATTAACGACATTACCTGGAGACGGTTCCGGAACGAGAAGAAAAGTTTGACACGGAAGCAACACGGGCGCTTCCGGAAAGGGAGATTTTCTCACGGCCTGCCTTTACACACAATTTCACACTGAGCTTTTGTGCGTTAAGGGTGCGTTTCGTTCTGTTCGTACCCTGTTGCTGTTTTGTTTCACGCTTTTCACGAAAAAACACACACAACACAACGTCAGTTTCCTACACTTGCTTAACAATTACATATACCTTTGTACGGCACAACGATTATATTATGTTTGCACTTGTCACGTTTACTTTCACAGGTGTGATGAACCATCTTAACCGTGGCACGGAAATAGCGCGGAAATTTGAACTCTGAATTTCTGTTTTTTGTTTTAATTTTTTTCTCTTTTTATTTTCTTCTCCTCACAACGCGAATAACCAGGTACAATTAAAACCTCCTTCACTTTTGCGCAATTTTGTTTGTACGGGGTTGTGCACTTAAAGGGAAATGTTCTCAACACTTAACTGCTTTTGTACTGTGTGTAACTTTTCCACTTTGTTAGAAGTCTAACACATCTACACTACACTTGCTTGTTATACAACTTTGCCTTTTTTTGTTTTGCTAAAGAAACTCACACGTTGAATGTACTTTGGAAATCTTCCACGATCCACGACTTTTCCGACGGGATTTTTCACGTATTCCAACTTCGATTTCACTGCTTCGGAAAACAAAACCCGCGACACGCACTGACCGACTGGTTGGAGCGTACTGGCACACGAGAGAAGATTCACCGTACCGCGGAGGCACGACTGGCCCTTTTTTTGTTGTTGTGTGTGCCCTAACACACGCGTACACTGCGTACGGGGAGACGGATTTTTGGGAAGCTGTTTCCGCACGCGTACCGCGACCTGTGCTAGTGCGTGGGGTGCGTGTGAGATTGTTTAAACCGTGCACCGTCGACCGCTGTTGTCTGTTGGCGTTTTTTTCTTGTTGTTTCCTCCTGTGTTCCTGTGTATCTTGTGTATGTGAACCCGGTGCGAAGTGAACCGCCACCGCCGTGTGTCTGAACGCGCGGACCGATCGCAATGTATTGAAGCGCGCTCGGTCGTAGCGGTTCAGTTTTATGAATGAAATGCATCTCGCGCCGCACGGCTGCACGCACACAGCGTTAGCTGTCGCGTTGCGATGGACGGGTTTCTACTGTGCGGGTGAGCGGGTGGACCGGGAAGCGTACCGAAACGGGGGTTGTTCGTAACGCACCAATCGATGGCGAGCTTTTGGGGCGCTTGCTACTGCGCCGGCTCGCAATTGGTCGACGCGGTATGAATGAACTTGGCAGCTTGTGGATGATGCTGGGTGTGCAGGGCATGGGTTGGGCTGTCGCGATACGTGCATTCCGTCCGTCTACCCATTTGAGAGGGGAAGCAGCAAAAAGTCGCACACAAACAAGCAGCAACCCCCATTGTGGAGACTTTTGTGGAGACTACCCCTTTTTTGCGTTTTGTCGCAATGTGTGTGTGTGTTCTTGTTCGAGTGTTTCAAGAAGGGGGTTTGTTGAAGATTCCACCACTCACACTGCCATTACTCTGCCACACCGGGTTGGTATAGGTAACCTCCCTTTTCCAACCCCCCCTTTACTCCGTCAGCAGGATCATCATCCCTCTTCATAGTAAGGGGGATCCACAGCTCGTAGAAAACATTTCTTTCCCAGCATCTCTCCTTCTCTCTCGCTTTGGCGCTTTCTCGGTTGGTATCGGTATCCCGGTCTCCTCTCGGACACTCACAGCACCGCGTTTGAGGTCATCATCGTCAACGGCAGCAATGACACTCGGCACGCGTCTCCTTTTTGTGTGTGCTGTGTTGTGTTTTGTTGATTATTTCCCTCTTTTTTGCTTCTTCGCTCACAGCTCGTTTATTCGTTCTTTTTGCAAAATTTTCTGTCCTTCTAGTGTGTGTGTGTGTGTTATTCTCCGGTGGAGAAAAAGGCGGAAAAGCGAAACGTTTGCTGCCCTGGCTGGGGTTTTGCTGTTACAGCAGCCTGTTGCTTTTATGGTGGTTTATTTAAGAAAGAAAGGTTATTTGTTTACTGCTTCTCGTGTGTAACTTGCAGCAATTTCCCAATAAGTTGCGAAATATGTTTAAAGTTGCCGTAATGTATAAAATTCAAGGTTTGCCATTTGTTGTGCAATTTAAGCAATTTTCCTTTTTCCATAAATTCTTTTTTTTCGATAAAGTCGCTTAAATAATATCTAAAATGAAAAATTGGTTTCTTTCCATTTCTTTTTGTTTTAAAGAAATGAAAACTCGTAACATTTAAGACATTAATGATATTATGTAAATGTAGGCGAAGTACTTTCCATCTCATGTTCATACAAACATGAAAAAATGAACATGAATGAAGTTATAAAAAAGCGACGGGATGAACGTTTCTTCAAAGAAATCGACCTAAAGCAACCTGCCGACGGGATTGCTGCTGGCAGCAATTGGTCCAAGAAGAACAAACCAGACAAGTCTTCCTCTGCATGACATAATAAATTCTTATTCGAAGTACGATGTAAAACGTATTGTAAATAACAGTTTTATGTAAAAGTTTTTAATACGACTTTGTTTAAAAAGTTTTCTCAAAACTAAAAAAACACAGTTTTCCATTTATTTTAAATAATAGGATCTTATAGAGCCATAGTAAATGAAATTAAATAATATCAGGCGACTTAAT
>AXCM01004127.1:0-22475 GCA_000473375.1 Anopheles culicifacies | reverse complement strand
ACCGTGCTTATTTCAATTAAAACCACCACGTGAACTATTTGGGTTTTGCATGGGGTTCGTTTTCGTTTTAACTCAGTTGTAATGAGTTAAGATGAAAATATAGTTTTATTTCGTAGCGGTTCGGTGACCGAGGAGACCGAGGCGCCGGTCTTCGAACGGACAGGACTGAGGTTCGAATCCCATTCGGGCCGTTCCCCCGTACGCAGGACTGACTATCATGTTACGGATACATTCAAGTCACGGAAGCCAGAAATGGCAGGCCAAGGCCTCTCGAGGTTGCAGAGCCAGAGAAGAAGAAGATAGTTTTATTCAAAAACTGGCAGCAAAAACTTTGCTTTACCCCAATTATCAGCGAACATCTGGCCTTACATTTACAAAATAAAGGTAAAAATTTAAATTTATCTAATCAAAGATTCCTTTTTCGAGAAATTATACAAAAGCCTATAAAAGCTGAGGTAATCAAATCAATGATATACAGATTTTGGAAAACTAGTGCAGTGTGATTAATATTTCGCATAATATTTTCACGAAATAGATTCTAAAATCATTTTAAACTTAAAATATCACAATATTTTCCAATTGATATGATAAAATTCGAAAATAATGGTAGTGCTATTTTTATTTCGATCACTGTATATGGGAATATGTAACCGTCATCGTTTTGCATTTGCGGTTTGTGGAACACCACATGCGAAAGCACATCCATGCTGCGTCATGTTACCATGGTGATCCATTTTTAACATGCAGGAAGCGCACGAAAACGAAACACTGAAATGGTCGAAAGGAACAGTGACTGCCCAAACAAAAAAAAAAAAGGAAACGACATCCACCTCTCACATGGGTGGGCTTTGTCCAACACCGGTGTGCGTTTTCCCTATGTTGTTGAAGGGCAAAGCTTTAGTTAGCCTTCCGTTGTGCTGTGCCTACTTAGACCAACGCGACAAAAGTGGAAACACCAATCGTAAATACTTTCCAGGGGCGTATAGGGCTCACCGAACCACTCCCAACCTCCCACTTCCGGGAAATGGCCTCCACACAGACGACGATGACACTGACATGTTACGAAACATGGAAGGACAAAACGCCCGGAAAAGTAAAACTCACCCCGAAAGGACAACGGCCACCAACCAGCGAAAAGATGAGTTGCCAAGGATTTATGTGCGAACGGAACCACATCACACGGGTCTGCCAACGGAGCGCGCCCCAGCGATGATGTATGGAAAATGGTTTTGAATTTTGATGAAACGAATGTTATCTTTTTTCATTTCTCGTGTGTGTGTGTATGTATGTGGGGGGTGGGGAAGTTTTTCCTTTTTTTCTTCTTTCCTTTCCTTTCCATGCAAACATCGAGTTTCCATTTCAATTCCCATCCATTTTCCTGACACAATGGCAATGGACGGAAGGAATGGAAACGAATGGAACGAACTTAGAATGGAGTTGGTTTCACTGTGGGCGGGGGTGGTTGGACGATGGCGTCCATTCGGGTCGTGTAGTTGTCAGACTTCGAGCCTCCGGTTTTATTTATTATTTTGCTTCAAATGTTTTTTTTTCTTTCTGCTTTTTTTGGCGTCATCTCCCAAGCCCCCGTTTCACTCCACTAGCAGGCTGTTTCTTTGTGCCATGTGTACGTGTACGTGTGGACGGAGAATGGTCACATTATGTATGTGTCTCATTTGGTTATGCAGCAGATTTCTTTCTAGTGTGGCCACTCGGCACCCGTCCTGCCCTGGCACCAGTGTCCTGCTCGTCCGTATTATATTCAATAAATTAAGTTTATTGTATGACGGTAGCATACATCATCCTTATCAGAGGATGCGAGGCCACCGTGCCACACAAGTCTCGGTCGTTGGAACCAGCTGAGCCATCGCCCATCGCTGTCGTCTTAGCAGAGTGTGTGTCATATTCCGCTCGTCCATGAGATTAGCTCCAGCACTACGGTTTAATGCGAATCAGCTCAAACTCTCTCCTCACATGTGCTGCTGCTTTATGCAAAATAGAAATCTCACCCGAATCAGCTTGAATTTTGAATGATTTATGGCACTAGGGCCTCAGAGCTCTCAGAGCAATACGCTTGAAAAACTGCTAATTTATTCGGCGACCCTACTACTAGTTATCGCCCGAGCTTGGAAATGGCGCATTGGAGAAATCTGTCCAACCTCTTGATCATTATCGAACAACAGAAAAAGTTACGCAGGAATTGGAAAAAAGAAGGATTAAATTACACTGAAATCGAAACGCTAGTTCCCACAAGAAAGGTTCCATTTTCAACACAACTTCTCTGCAATACTTCCTCAATCATTGACCCATCGTCATCAATATCAATCAAACGAGTTCCCAAAATCAGGGTTAGAAAATATGGAGCAATTTTACATCCAGTTGTGATTTGATTTATGGAATGGTTTACCGCCGAGAACGAAATGGTATCTAAGTGTCCGAAACATGATAGAGGCGGTACGCAATTAGAACAAACGATTAGCAATTGCCGATTGCGACCTCTGTGTCTGTGTGGTTACCCGGAAAAATATCCGGCCCCGGCTGTCTAAACCATCCATTAATCATTCCACGTCAAGTTCCGCATGCATCCGTCACCGTACTGGCGATGCGAAAACGGATTTTAATTACGCACGTTGCTCGAGTGCTTTCAAAAGGTCCCCAAAAATGTCCATTTCAAGAGATTCCCGGAGACTACCGCTTCAGTCTTTTTAATGCGTCCGGAAAATTGAAAACTGAAAGCACTGGAGAATGTCCAGTGGTCTGGTGGTTTATATAAAATTTATGCCTTTACGCTCGAACATGGCCAACCCGTTCTCGTTGGCGATGGACATGCAGCGTATGAGCCTACATCGTCCAGTCCATCCTTAAGGGCACGTAGTTCCCACTTACATACACACACGCGCTCCGGTTCAACCACCCGTTGCTTGAGACGGATTTTTACGGCACTCCCAAACCCGACAACGAAACGCGTGGCGCGGTACATTTATTCTGGAAAGCGAGTGTCAAACTGCTCTCCTGGGTAGCATTATCGACCCCATTTGCCCGGGAACGATGTTTTTATATGGAGGAATTTTATCTCCTCGATGGCAGCTGTGACCATCGGTGTACGGGGATGGTTTTATGTCCAGGAATCGGGATCGCTCACGGTGAGGAGAGATGTTGTGGCTCCCAGCGTCCGGGAACGGCTTGACATGCAACATTAGGAAGGGATCTTTTGCACAATCAAACTATTTTTAACAACTTTCGTGCTGATAAGAATCAATTCCGACCTTTTCGGTGCTGTCTTATGGGAAGGAAAATAAAAGCAAAATATCTTTACGTTACTGTTACATGTTACCTATAACTTCCTGCCCTAAATAACCACCCCCGAAACACACCACGGAAAGACTTATGGTTTTCAATTCCCCAGACACCGTTGGACGTGAGCGGTAGAAGAAGAAGTTCAATGTTAAAAATGAAATTCAATACTTTTTACTTTACAACCCCCTGTTTTGCTGCGCCAACGAGCACACAAGTAAGGAATACTCTAAGGAACGCTGATCTTCGTCCAGTGGACGACCGCAATCATGTTCGGTCGGTCACAAACAGGGGAACTCCAGTTGGCCACCGTTATCTGTCTCGCCTGGTTTGGTCCAAGCCAAAAGAATGGTTGATCCTTTGCTAAGCTCTTTTTTGTGTGTATGTGTCTGGTCTTCTTTGCATCTCACGCAACTCACCACCTTCACAACACCCCGCATCCATCAGACTGATTGAATGTGTGGGTCGCCTACCCCCCGGATACAAATGGATCGAAATTGATAAATTGAAATTGAATGAATTTACATCTTTGGTGCCCGGTTTATGCGTGTAGATACTCCTTGCGCTGCGTACACAGTAGCCAAGTGCACGCAGTAACTCCACACCCACGGTGACCTCCCATCATAAAGGGCCGGTCGGCAAACTGTCGAAGGATTTACGACTCGGCTCGCTTCATCTTCAAGGATTCGAAAACTTTTTTTTCCTACGCTCTTAGCTAGATTAAACGGTACTACTGTACGGTGCCTCGGCGCACTTTTCCAATTCGATGGTCTACACCCCTTCGATGTGGACATGTCGGATGAATGGAAATGAAAACCCAACTTGTACGCTCGAATCGATTTCCGTTCGTTTAAACTTTTTATTTTAAAACACCCATCCCGTTCTGTCATTGTTTTGTCTGTCCGAACCGGGCGAAGTGCTCTGTCAGGCTGCCAAACAACCCTTTCATAACTCATGTGTCAATGTGCCAGACCATCGATCCGGACTGTCGTAGATCCCTGAGTATTCCTTTTTGGAAAGGGATCGGTTGCAGTTCAGTTGTGCGTCGCGCTGGCTTACATGGATAAGCTATAAATTACATAATTTTCCCGATTTTCCTCTTTATCTGTCGCGTCGCAGGCACATTGGCCGAATTGGCCGAACCCGCTCCTTCCTTCCCCTACCGTCGTTGCGCAAGGCATTAAAAAAAACACACACACACATCCCGAACCCAAACACGGACACCGATCGGAAATATCGACAGACGGGACGGGCTAACGATTTTCCACTACATCATCAAATGGCGGAATCAAGCAAACTCGCCTGTATGCGCCTGTCTCCGATGTGGCGAATTATTATCCCGTACAGAATGGGACAAGCTCATAGAAGCAAAAATAAATCCATAACACACAGAAAAGGGTTACAACAAAAACGGAAGTCATTTTACCCCGTTTCGCCAGTGTTTCGCGCTTTTACTTCCCCTATTGTATTTCTGCCAGAGGGGGGGAGCTTAATGTGCAGCCAGATTTTTTTTTATTAGAAGAATATTGTCACGGATAAATGAAGCGGCCTCTACGATATGTTCGTTCGGTATGATTGGGAAGCGACATATTCTGCACAACCGATCGGTATCGGGAGTTTATGCGGCACGAAATCACACACGCACAAACAATGTTCCACAAATCTGTCTGCGAGAAGGATTAGGTATGAAATCTGCCAACAAATTGCTCAGTAAAGTTGAAGCACTTTAAAGTCGGTGGGCTTCCAAGATCGGCTAAATTTAATAAGACATACATTTGCTTTGGAAAAAGGTCCTGGTCCAGTTTGGTTCTATGCGCCTGCTGTATCTCTAGATGATCCTCTAGTGTTTAATATTTCGACTCGAATCTTTACAGTACTGAATAAAGGCGGATTTAGTGCATATTCCTACATAAGACTGGTATCATTACCGCCCGGATTTTCGAAACTCCATTAGCAGCTTAACTCCAGGAAGATTTGCAAAAGCTAGACAGCTACTGCGTATTTTTCTAGCGATCCAGCTTCTCTAATTAGGAGATTCTTTTTAAACGATCTACGTAAAGTGAAAATTTGATCAAAGTTCAGGTCCAGATCATCAAATTTTCGAGAATTATGTTATTTGGATGTTTGAAATGGAAATGAACTGAAATGTAAGGGCAATTCAACCATTAATTGATAAGAAAAGTCTGTACAGGACATCTTGACGCGAAAAAGCTGAAATACTTGGATCAGTGCTTAATATACGCATCAAGGACACTCTCAGTTTTACGAATCCCTAAATGTGAAATCATTAAAGACATGAGTCGGCTGTACAAATACGAAGTTCTAAAGATTCGTATGCAATACCTCCAAATACTGCAAGCCTCAGCTTTATCAGGAACCTTCTTTACTCGGCAAATATTGTAATTTTAAATTCATAGATACTACTGGGCGTGCAGAATTTTCTTTCCTGGTACAGGTAAATTCAAAT
This sequence comes from Anopheles culicifacies, assembly GCA_000473375.1. Taxonomy (NCBI): domain Eukaryota; kingdom Metazoa; phylum Arthropoda; class Insecta; order Diptera; family Culicidae; genus Anopheles; species Anopheles culicifacies. Next base: position 16,717 of record AXCM01004127.1, on the reverse strand, counting down.
AACGAAAGCCAGGCACAGCAGGCCAAGACCTCTAGAGGTTCTGTGGCTCTTCAACCTCGAGACATCTTGCTAGCTTCAGTAACCTGAAATTACCCGCAATAAAATAGTCCGTCGTGCGAATCTCGCATCTCGTAAGAGATTGGTCATAATATAAGATTGAATCGGGATTGATCTACGAAGATTGATTGAATTAGTAAAATTTGTAAAGCAAAATTGTACCCTCTCTTTAAAATATACTTCTGTTATAGTTCTGGTCGTTCTATTGATAAGACAACCAATAAATCTATTTTTTTTTTTTAAATCTGGAATCTCGCTGTCTATTGAAGCATCAAATTACTCTGCAATGGTTTGCATCCATTTTATCATTTCATTGGAACTCCTCCCATGCCATCAAACACCCCCTGTCGTACACAGATGAAGACAGCTCCGACCGTGCTATGCGCCGTTAGATCGGAAGCAATTGCATGGTCCTGTGGTTCCGCATGTTGTAACAGGAAATTAGCGACATGAAAAAAGAAAGTTTTACGCACATATGTGAAAGCAGACCGTCCCGTGTATCCTGTCTAGTACATCGAAGTCCATCTCCAAACTGCTAACAATGGACGGCAGCTACTCCTTTCCATTCTCCGACTCATAAACGAAGGGGTCACAAGAAAGTAATCGCCCTTTCCATGAACCATCTTTCACCACCCATCACCCAATCCTTCCTAGCTCCGTTTTACCCGGAAATGACGACCGACGACCGTCATGTTTGTGCCAACGAAACCCAAGGACGTATGAAATGGAAAGTTTTTTCGCCCTCAGCCCTGGCCAGAAGCAAACGCACGGTGGGAAAGGTTATTTATTGTCCGGAAATCGACAAATAAACTAAAAATAACCGAAAATGGAGACCAGCAAACGGTTTCCGGCTGCCGAGCCAGTCAATTTCTCCCGGGAAAGCTGGGAGGAACATTGACGCACGCCAGAATTCGTTTTTTTCTTTCCCGTCTCGTTTGGGGTTTGCTTTCTTGTCCAGACCAAACGACCGCCGAAAGTTGTTCCATTCTATAGTAGCGTTTGAACTATTGCTTATTATTTGGGCTATGTGATTCGATGGGGCCTTCCTCCGTGTTGCCACATCGTTATTGGCAAATTTTCCCCAAAACAAGTCACAAAACTTTTCTTTTGTTGTTTTGTTGTGCGTTTTCGCTATGCCGGATCGAGGAGTGCTTGGGGGTGTACAATCTCACTCGCAGCCAGGATCGTAAAAATGGCCACTCACTAACACACCGTAAAAAACCATGAACCTTTGCGTGGTGCAATCGGGTCCATTGGGTTAGGGAAAAAGTTCCGAGCGAGTGAAATTGGCAGCACGGTTATTGTTATTTATTGGCCGTCCAATTCGGCCGTCCGAGAGGTTTCTTTCTCGCCGGTGCGCCGGTAGTGCGTGCGGCCTCCGATGCCTTTATTTGTACGGGTGCATGTAACTGCGTTTGTTCGTCGTAAATGGACCAAACATCCGTACCCATAAATTTCTCTTATTGCTCGCTACGGCCTGGAGAGGAACGGGTGTGCAACGGGTGCACAAGAAGTGTATGCAAAAAGTTGCTGCCTGCACACACCCAGGAAGGACATTTCTCAGCCAATCAAAAAGGGGTAACGAGGACGAAGTCATCGATGTTGGTGACATGAGTTATTGTTGGCTGGGCATTGAGGAACGGTTGCACAAAGAAGTCTAGTTGCTCGTTGTTGATAGTAGTGCGAAACATACACACACCGTGTAAGGTAATGTGTACCTCATGTGTAGAAGGAAAATCAAATAATTATGTGAATTTTCATAATGTAAAAGGAAATCGAATGTAAAAAGAAAATAAAATAATTATCTCAAATTATCCATGAATAACTCGCATATGTGGTTTTGGAAAATTGTTTGAACTTTCCATTTACCCAGTCCTTTCCATTAGTTGTAACTCTGTGATTTACACTTAAAAACTCTGTGTAAAAGGACATGTTTACACAGATGAACTACAGTAATCTATTCACTTGCTAATCGTGCCAATCTGCAACTTCCGCATGACTTCTTCTATGATTGATGTTCGTTAAATTTATTCGCCTCTGTCCTGCTAAATGTTCTATAATCTCTTATTCTTACTCTCACTCTTTAATTACCAACTATCACAAGTTCCTCTTATTCCTGTTTCTTCCATTTGTGACCTTCAAATTGCATTTAGATGACATATCGTTTAGACCCAGCAAGACTTTGGGTTTCATTCTACACGCTACATACGATTTTAAGTGATCCAATCCGTCTACCTAATACATATGCCTTAGTTATTTGGAGTCCACGCAGTATCTAAGGATATTACAGAATTGAAAATATTCAGAGCTCAGCTTCAGCTAACTATGAAACGCGTTATCAGCTCTTAGATCTTGCCTAAGGTGATACATAGTTCACACCTCTCCTTTCTTATTTCAGATGGTTTAATCACTTTTCCGATCAATTTGACTGGATCATCTTCTTGGCTACCTTCCCATGCCCATTTTCATAGCTCCTGCTTCGAGTTTTGCAGTCGTCTTTATTAGTTTAATACCACATTGTTTAACCTAATTGATCGTGCAATGTTTTTCGATAATAATAAACAATAAGCGCTTCAACATTTAAAAATAACTGTTTTCTAATCATCCTTTTTTTTGAAAGAGGTTCTATTACTTCATGGCTTTCCCTTTCATCTTCCCGCACAATGTAAAGATGGTTACCACCCCGACAGTGGCCAAGCTGAGAAAACTGTTTGGAAGCATTTATTTTCGGTCGGATGAATAATTCAACCAGTACACAAAGCGAAAGCGTATTCAAATGATTTACTACCCCGGAACGCTTGTCACAATTAGATTTTCCACCCATAGCCCTACCCAATCTCCATCACCAACGGCCACTGTTCTAAAGGACCTGCAATCATCAAAGCTTCATCGTAGCATCGGTGAACGATGGAAGCTGGATGAGAACCCACCCAAAAAAGCTCTCAAACGCCTCCCACGAGCAAAATCGAGAATGGACACATGTGGCCCGTACCTCGAGTGGTTTGTTAGCGGTAGTACTACAACATGGTCCCCACCAAGCCACACACACACACACGTACGCTGGGGTTGTGTTCCCTTAATTCACCGCATATGTTTTCGTTTCGCTACTGAATAAATAACGAAACATAACGATTTCGGTCTCGGGCTCTCCATCTCCGGCTTACGGGTGGGATGGATGGAAGATGGCCCCGAGCATCTACCCAGCTAAAACCCTGCCCTTGGACCGGGTCCGGTTTGTTCCCATTTTCCTCCCCGGTGCCTGTAGTCTGCCTGTCCGAAGGATGAGCAACAAAAACGGCAACATACTCACGGATGATGATTATGGCATGCTGCCACCCGTAGCAACCCTCTTACACTGTATCTGTGTGTGTTTATTTTTGTGTGGTCGTCTTACTCGACCGAACCATGCTACCGAACTGCCAACACTAACAACAATAACAAGAAAAAACATGGAAGGTCCGAACACGATGCTGCCATCGGACAACGCTGTTCTTCAGGACTTAAGGAAACGCGGGAGGATATGAGTTGGACGGGGGCCCGTACCGAGCAACACAACTGTGTCCAATTTCCCCAAAAACTAAACGCAAAACTCTCACCCACCCACCTATTGAGGAAAACCATGTGCGGGGAAAACATAACAAAGCACAAATTCTATTCTCTCACCGTACGTGGCTTTCTTCGAAGGAACGGGAAATTCGTTTGTTGTTGCTGGAATATGAGAGAGGGGACGTTGGGGTGTGATATTGGGGATTCGGTGGAGGTAGAAATAGCCATTTGCATCGTGATTTCAACACATGGGGACAGAATCCACCCTCTCTATATCCACGACTACGAATACACCGGATGGACGATGGAATGGACGTCACATTCGGGCCTGGTCCATTCCTGGATTGGGCGTTGAATGGGAAAATTTCTTCTTTTTTTCTTTCTAGAGCACCACGAAAAAAGAACCCTCAAACCCACCCATAACCACATTTCCCCCGTTTACCCTCTTGTGCCTAGTATGCCCGGAGGCTGGAATATGTTTCAATTTCCTTCGATTGTTATGCATGAGAATTTATGAAAGAACATAAAATTAGCATATTCTTCCTTCGACGAATATTGGATGAATTACTGCTTGCTGGCAGGCAGGATGGAAACTGCATACCGCCCGATGGACGTTCCGATGGACACACACATTTGTGAGTGTGTTCGGACAGTGTATCGTTCCGACAGGCAGATAACAAACCCTCGTGCTACCTTTGTGTTGCTTGCTAGTCCAGCCAACCATGGGCATCCAAAAGAAAATCGTCTGCCGAAGCCAAAAGCCATAAATACTAACTCGATTTCAAAATAAAACACCCCACCAGTTTTTTTTTTCTTTCCACCTTGTTCTTCCAATTTTCTATTCCATTTTCCCCTTGGCATACGATTTGCCAAACGAGAGTCATGAGCGTCGGCACATTTCGGCCACAACCAGCAACTCGATTGTTCCCTGTCACGGAATGACATTAATCAATAATTGAACCCTTTTTTTAAACATACTGTTGCCAAAGCGTCAATACCATTTCATCCGAGTACGCACGGTGTGAGAGATGAGCCCTGAACTTTAAACTGAGACACGACTGAGACCGGATTCGATCGAAAACTAAAATAAAGCCAAAAACAGGGGCCAAGGGTCGTGAACCGACAAAAAAAAAGTTCGATTGGAAATATTGACAGCGAAAGGGGTTAATATGTTCACCCCGGGGTGCTAAACTACTGGTGCGGAGACTACTGGCCACCGTCTGGCGGTAAGGTAATCCGTGCGATTCGGTACCTTCCCATCCTGGGTCATGTGTGTGTGTGTGTATTTTTTTTCACTTCTTGTCTTGCAGTTCTGTTTGACTGTTTTCATCCTTTTGTGAAGTGTCGCCAGTGAAACATTGTCACGAATTTTAAAACTCAAACACCCCTCGTACATTCGCACCATTCCGCTTGGGAAAGGAAAAATGACTTGTCATGGTTTTGTAACGGTGTGTTTCGATTTCGATAGGAATTGTATATCGATTCCCCATTCGGTCTCTCGAGCTGGTGTGTCTGTTTTTCTTTTTTATGTTGCACAATTTTTTTCTTTCCACATTTTCTTCTTGACGATACTTTCCCACATTTGCCGAACAGCGTCGCTACGTTGACCGAAACAACATCGGTGTATGAGTAGTGTAAAATTTTTATTTATTAGTACCATCCCAAACCGTTACGTGACATTTGTGTATCGCGAAAAAACTGTGAAACTTATCCCAGGTTCAGGGTGAGTGATGCATTTGGGTTTTCTGCTTTTTTTGTGGATCGCTTTTTACAGTTCTGTTTGCAAAGTTTTATACCTGCGTTTGATGATATTTCCGCAATGGAGAGGGTTCCCAGAAGAAAAAAACGGTTCCTAATGCATTGATTTATGTTGCAGGATGAATTTTCAAACTTTTGCACGTAAGGCGTTTCCTGTAAAGGGTTGAAGTGGTGAGACAGGATTAAGGTAATGTTAGCCGGGACCGTTGAGAACTGTAGAGGGCTTTGAGGAATAGAGTCAAAATATATTCCCTAGCAAACAATCGAACGTAGCGGAAGTGTTTTTGTGCTAGAGAGTTATCTTGCATCATTTCTATATTCTATTGAAGTAAAACCTCAGGTGAGTTCATCAACTAAAATATCATTATATATCAAAAGATTCAATTCAAAGCATTGTTGCGAAGTACAACTACTCAACAGAAGAGCGCTGATTACCATTTTCCGTTTATCAGGTCTTAATTATATTCTCCAAAATCCGGCCTATTTGTATATTCTATAAATTATTTATCTTATTAATAACTTCTGGGATGGTTCAGTGGCCGAAGAGATAACGGCTCTTGCCTGAATACCGGCGCAGAACCGAGGTTCGAATCCGATCCGAGCCATTTCCATGTACGCAGGACTAACTCCGTTGCGTCTAGATTCAAGTTACGATGGTAAGCGTTCGCGGTTCGAGGTTCTGTAGAGCCATAGAAGAAGAAGATAACAAAGCTTTTTGGAAATGCTTCGAAGCATTTTTTAACAAATTATTGACAAAAATAAATAATTATAGAAAACAAATTATAGAAAATCATGCAGTAAGTATTACTTCCAGAACTCCAAAGAACGCATTATTCATGTTTTTCCAATAAGATTAATAGCAAATCTGAGAAACACACTTTTTAGAGTCGTAAATCAGCAGCTAACCTAGCATGAGAAATGTAAATAATACCCTACAAATTAAACACTCGAGTGAATTAGTTACTGAGTACTGTCTTATGAAGTAAATGAAATGAAACAAACTTTGCTTGAATCTTATGTTTTATAAGCCTTCTAGCAAACTGCCCAACGCTGATTGCCATGGTCTCGGACATTGAATTGCATCGCGTTTTGTCCTCAAAACTTTTTTTTTGAAGAATACATTACGAAATTCGAAGACAGCACGAGTGACACTTCCGGCTAACAAAGTAAATCTTGGTAATATGTGTACTATTTGGTAAAATGCTCTGACCTCCAAAGGCTTGATCTTTATCATTAAATTCTGCTGCTTTGGCTTCCATTATGGACATTGTGAGCATCTTGTCACTTTCAAGCATTATTATTGACTTCTTCTTCTACGGCTCTACAACCTCGAGAGGTCTAGGCCTGCCATTTCTGGCTTTCCATAGCAGGAAAGCCAGTTCTGCGCACGGGGGAACAGCCAGGAATGGGATTCGAACCTCGGTTGAATCGGATATTATTGACTGTTACCAACTAATTGCTGACTTTATCACGTTTGATCTGTACACATCGCCTCGAGATAATGTGTATAAAAACTCGCTAAGATCTGATGTCTATTGCACATGTTAATCTGTATGATGTCTTATAAATTTTATTTAAAATCAAAGACTTTAATCAAAATTTAATCCCTCTCATCAGTTATATTAGTTTCTACTTATAGATAAAACAAAAGTCCAAAATCCATCCATAATGACGCGACTTATTACGCAGGGCATCAAGAAGCGCACATCATCATCAACCATTGATGTCAGCCATTTTGCAAACAAACAATACACAATCTCCTGTCGAAACCCTCACACAAATGCACTCAACAGCATGAATAAAAAAATACCCCGCTAAAGCAGCAATTTTTACGCGCCGAATGGCCACACCCGACCCAATTCGCGTTGCATCTAACCCACCACCACTAGGTAGGCATTGTTTGTCGGTACGGAACAACCGGTACCTATGCCTATTTGTCTGTACCGTAGGACCATTTGTTTTTCCACCCTTTGCCGAGGTAGGGTAGTTTCCTATTTATTTTCCACCTTCCAATGGGTGGTTAATTCGACGCATTTGGTTGGTTACCGGCCACCCTAACCCATAACGGTCAGCAAGCAAGCAAGCATCTACACAACCAAAGCAAACGGAATACAATTCCACGTAATGGCGGTTCCCGGATGATGCAGAGATGTTTTAGAACGAATGCCATTCAAGCCACAAGCAGAAATAAACCATGTAACAACAAAAAAAGAACATTGCGTATAACCACACATAACGCTATTGGTGACACATATGGTCAATATTGAGTTCCTTTTTTTCCAGTTCCATTCTCCAACTCCTGACGCTACATCTACACCCTTCTTTTTATTTCAAAATTGTGAGCCGAAGAAGAACATCTTGGAAGTTGGCAACAGAAAAGGCAAGTGAGAGGGTATGATCGTCATCATAATTTTGTGTCTTATTGGTGTTATTTATCAAACAAAATCGTCCAGCAAAATTCCGGTTACCAGCTTCGTCTTCCACCGAATTGACTGCACGAAGAATATTCCGGTTGCATGTGTTGTTTCTTGTGTGACAACAAACGTCACCAAAGTAAGAATAAAAAAAACGCCATCCAGCATGGCTTTATTTCGGCTTTCCTACATCCTCCTCTTCAACCGCAACCACCTCAGCAATATCGAGCGATACTTAAAGAGCTAATACGGATCGATCTCGGAAGCCCTTGGTGATGACCAAATTTGCATTGCGGTTCGCTAAATAAAATCGACTCCCACACGGCTAAGGGTAGGAAATTTAATTTCCTCAAGGATTACCCTTCCCCCACCCCGCTCCCACATCAATCCCAGCCCTGAAAGGGATGTTTGCTCTCGGTGAAATACGAGAGTGACAGAGGAAGAAAAAAAAACAGTACGTGAAACTCATTTTACGGACACTCGTTGGTGATGCGCGTGCAAAGGATTAGCAGCAACCCGTACCCAAGACGAGTTACGACACAACTGACCCAAATGGGCACAGAAAAAAGGAATCCTTCTTCACGGTGGCGGCCGCTTTAAACAAGCCCGAATGCTATTGGGGTTTGGTCCTCGGGATGCCCAAATCCCTGTCCTCGATTTGTCATAAAAACGCCGTACCGAGAACGGCACAAAGAAGAAGCGATCGAACGAATCGAATTGGCTCGCGTATCCGCTCCGCTCGATGGGGTCCATAAAAGCAAATATCCACATGTGGGACGGGATGCCACCATTGGCTAGCAAATCGAATTCCAATTCCGGCCCACGTGCCACGGGTAGGGCCTTTCCGTTGCCGTGCCGCGTGCCCCCAAGGCCCTATACGCAGGACACGGTTTCTATGCATAGCTTACGAGTCCCCGGGGGAAATACAAATGTGTATATGTGGTGACATGCGGTACTGCGGTGTGGGTGTACGGTTCGCCTTGTCCGTTGGCCAGGGGAGGTAGCAATATGAGTTCAGAACTTTTCATGAGTTTTATTTATGATGATATTTCTTGTTACCATGTTTCCGTTGTCCTTGCTTTCGTGTTTTTTTCTTTCTTTTTGAATTCCATGGACATTTTTTTGTACTCGATGATTTTTTTTTTGCTTGAAGATTAATTCTACCTAAAACATCAGAGTTTAGGAACAAAAAGTTCTATTTTTATGTGTATTCATATTTCACGAACAACTAACATAACATTAATGAAATCAAATAAGAGGGAACAAAACCCACTATAATTCATAAAACATCAACGAATCAACAAACAAACATCAGCTTAGCTCTGAAACGATCGACTCATAATCCAGCGCATCGCATTTGTAGCAAATGAATTCAACAAAGCAAAGGAACACAATCCAACCAGCACGAAAATATGATTTCTCCAAACGAATGCACAAATTTCCACCACAATGGCAGAAAAACGTGAAACTAAATAAAGTCGACAAAAACGACACCAGTCAACGAAATCGCTCCGTCAGGGGACAGCCGTTTACCTTGTTGTTTGTGCCAGCTCCCGCCAACCTTTGCACGTTGCCAGCTTCCAACTAATAACCCCACCACGGAGGAAATATGGCCATAATATGCGATACTCATTCGTGCACGCGATTCCGACCAGAAGCAAGAATCTAACCATCCAAGATAAACAATGCCATGGAGCTGGAGGTTGAAAGACCACATTGTCGAGCACACGTTTTCATCGATCGCTAATCGAAGTCGGCGACGACGAGTTGGGGAATTTCTTCGTTCCCCAATATATGGCGATAGGAGATAGGGTACAAACGGCAACCAGGACAACGGAGATCTGGGTTCCGCCCCGAACCACCGCGGCACCAAGAATGTCCGAGTGTAGAGAGCAGCAAGGATTTGCAAAGGGATTTAGGAAACGATGGCAACTTCTAAGAACGTTATAAGCAATAACGAGTATAAGTTTGTACTCGTTTTTCGTTCGCTATTTGCCAATGACACAAGGGATGTCCGCCAAACGACTCCAGCCATTCTTGGTTTTTTTTTTTCTTCTTATTCGTTGCTCCTTCTCGGTCTCATTTTGTATCATCCCCTTTTTTCTGTTGGTCCGTGCTAACCGTGCTGCTCATCTCCCGTATCTCCCAGACCGAAGTTGTAGTTCGCTGCGTTGCTAGGACAGTCTGCCGTCACCGCAGACACAAACAGTGCCACTAAAAAGCGCGGCACCGGGGCAGGACGAGCGTACAGGAAGCCAATATCCTTCCAGCGGCAGCGGTAGCGTCTTTCATCCTTCCCAGGTTTCAGCGTATGTAGCGGCCACATAGAACCGAACCGACCGAAAGGATATATTCGTTTGATTGGAATTGGCATTCGGGTCTCTTTTTATGTTGCTTATAACATTGGGATTTACCCAACCCTTGCACCCAAAGCATGCTTGCGAGTCCAGCCAGCCCTGGTCCAGTTCTGTTCCACGTACGGCACCATCCCAAACAGGCCATAGCCCTCGTAATCATGCGAATTCTTTGCTTTGCGCGAGAGAAAGAAAAAAAATCGCCCCGGCATGGTGCGTCCCCCTGAATGGACAGTGAATGTATAAATATATATCAAAAGATAAGTACGTGGGATTTATTTTTATTATCCTTGGCGAATCATCTCCATTTTGCTTTCTCATTTTGCTTGCTTACCTATAGAGGCTTGCGCCCGGGCAATGCTTCCCAGAGTACTTCCGCATTTCGCCAGCCTTTTGTGTGAAGTTCTTGCCGGCACGCTAGAATCGAAGGCGGCTTTTCCTTTTTTTGTTGGTGGACGAGATTTTGCGCGACCAGAATTTTCGTATAGGTTGTTATTTTTTCCCGGGGAAATGAGAGAGAGAGTGAGAGAAAAAATACATACTTGAAACCGGACACGGAAAAGAGCGAATGCTGACGGCTAATGTGATTCCCAAACGCCAAAACCATAGATGCCTCCCACTCCCTGTATCGATGAGTCCTCGCCTCTCACCGCATCAACTCCGGTGGCGCAGAATCGTAATTTCCAATATCCGATGGGTTCATGGTCGGTTTGCTTCACCCAGCACGGTCCGGGTTGGTTGCTGGTAAGCTCGTCGGTTAGGGATCCGGGCTAATATATCCGGGGATTGGACAGAGTATCAGTTGCCTTAGCCCGGTATCGTGATGTGTGATATGGGTAGTACAGATTGAGAAGCGCAGAGACCTAATGCATACGAGGCAAAGCTGTTACTTTGAAGTTTGTTGCTTTGGATTTACGGACCAGGTCAAATCGGGCACCTGCTTATCCAACCGTGGTATGTACTGTACTACAAATTATGATGTAGCTTTAAAGGCGTAACAGGCTATAAGGTATGTTCCATTCGACTTTCACTAGTTTTTCCACGGTTTCTTCCAATGTGACAAACGAATTTCATCCGAACAGCTCATTACATCCTTTCACCCGTTACGAACCGTTCCCAATCCCAAAAGGTCAAACAGCTCATTCATTAACCGTTACCGACACATCACATGCGTATCGGATTTTGGTGCAAAAAAGTCTACTTTTCACCCTAAATTTTTCCCTCCCATAAAATATCTCACCCAAACAGCAGTGTTTGAGTTCAAATTACAACCCAAAAAAAAAAACGCACAACACACAGAAACAAAAAAGCCACTTCTGCTAGAGGTGAGAAAACTGTGCGAAGATCTCCTAGGTGCCTGGATGCTAGGACCCTAGGACAAAAATAAAGGGAGAGAACTAGAAGGCAATTACAAAACGCAACAATATTTACACTAAATGCAGACAAAACATTCGATTAGGTAGGTGCCTTTTTTTGTTCCGATCGATTCAATTGTAGTATGGCTGTTTGCTATTTTTATTAGCTATTGAGTTCCGTTGCCCTGCGTACGGGAATTCTGAGCTATTTTTTTGGGAAAAAAATCCCTTTTTCGAACATTTCTTTCCCATCCAGAGCAGAGGGGTGCCTTTCATCATCGACACGTGAAAGATTAATTTTATGGTCCTTCACCGTTGGCCACTTTCCACGTTCATTACCACCCCGGGAGATTGCTGAGACCGCAGCGGATCAGATAACGGATGTATGTGCACGAGTGCCTGTTGACTTCCGGCAGGTTTTAATCCACCGAGCCCATCTCCCGATATTGAGGCATCAAATCAAGTGTTTCATGGACTCTATTTTGTTTAGTACCAATTGTGTTCCATTTGATTGCGTGCGTCCTCCCAACGGGATCCACTTCGAACTGATCGTAGGATGTGATCGGGAGGTATAAAAACGGTACTATCGCTGTTACATATCGGAATTGAGTGTGAAACGACAACTGTGTTGAGTTTGCGTAACGACGAGTCGCAGAAACGGGGAAGGGTTTGCTCTTGCTTCGGATCTTTCCGTGTCGAAGGGTTAACAATTTTCCCATGAAAAATGAATTTACAGATCGGATCTTCGGTCTAGCTTTCAGGTAGGCCACTGCAGGCCGTAAATTAAGGTACAAAAGGACCAGAGTTATGATGACGCCATCCGAGATCGGTTCATTCGTGAGACATTCGGGGAAGTGCATTACCACTGCCTTTCGCATCTTATATCACCATCCAAACAGCGGGACATTACCTCACAAACCGTCACACAGAAGCAAAGGTGCGATAAAAGCGGAAGAGGATAGAGAGAAAAAAACGGACGCACGTATAATTACAAAGTTTTCTTTTGGCGCTAGGATGAACAACCATCTTTCTGTTTTCTACCTGCGTCTGGGAATCAAACCCCATCCAATCTTTGAACGCACATCCCCTCGTTAAGACGTAACGGAACTGCCTGTTCGAGGTTTCGTAATGCAGCTGGTGCGTCTTGTGAGCAATTTTCCTTTCGCACAGTTTTCCCACGACCGTTGGACTAACCCCTTTCCCGATGAATGTAGAAAGCTTTCGGAAGCCCGCAAGGATTTCTCTTCCACACACAACAAAAAAATACCTCACTGCGTATTGCAATTTATTTTGCACTTCATAAACTAACCATCCCAGATAATCCTGGTGCGTCGATGCGCCGATGGTTCGATTTATAGTACAGTTTTCCCTCGAACCGACGCCCGGTTCGTTCCGGCAGACAACAATCGTAAAGGACGATCACCACAAAAAGAGGATTAGTTTTAAATTTGAATTACAATCGATACGCCAGCAGCCGACAGCGTACGCGCTCCGGTTGAAGGATTTTCCTACTTTCGTTCGATCCCGTTACCGGCTGCTGAAGTCTAAGCCTCGGTATGGTACTGCGGGCGCGTGTTTCGGTGGCCGTGTGATAATTTTCACATATGTTTTATTCATTGCCACAGTCAATACATACCTTAACGGCGATTGTGGTGAAATAGACCGTTACATGGTCGATTAGCTGTAGGATGTACGGTCCGATCGTACCACTAAACACTTTGATATGTGTTCAGGAGTGCAGAAATAAATAATAAGAAGTATATGCTCATCATTTACAATCATTTTACTGTTTTGTCTCGCATTTGAAATGAAGATTTTATTTATATAAATATTATAGGAGTAGCGCTATCTTGTGAATTTGGAATTTTAGTATTTTTCAGTACAAGATGGGCTCCTCTTAGTAGATCATGTTCGATTCAGATTCACTCGGTCCACACATTTCATTACGACACATTTCAGGATTTTAATCAATCGTTCGCATTTTTAATCTCCCATAAATGCTCTTGGCAACAAATCAAGCACCTTCCTCGGCCGCATAATAACGTAAAAAAGCGTCCCAATCAGCATTCACTCAACCTCTCGAAAATGGCCACACAAACGGACGAACGAGGACACATCAGCACATCTGCCACACGCTCAATCACGACGTACATTTCCACATTTCGTTTGCATGCGCTTGTCGCAGCGTGTTATGGTAATTTCAGCCAACCGAAAACGAAATTTCTGCACTCACCTATCAAACCCCCGAAGCGGCGGCTGTTGCGCATTGAATCCCGCGTCCCCTTTAGGCAAATACGTTCCCGCACGATGAAATTTAAAACCGTCGAGTTCGATCCGATAGCTACCTGCCCGGTCCCATCCCTATTGCGCTTGGTCGCTTAACACCTTTTAGAATCCCATTCCCGGGGCACATTGGCCCGAGGACGGTTGGCACGCTTTGTCCGACCGATCGAGCACTACCATCCCGTCCCGGCGTAGGGTAATTTATAGATGCGCGTTTTTTAATGTTTTGTACGATGAATAAATATCCTAATTCCGCATTTGGGACCCCTAGGTACCCTTGGTGTGCATTCCTGTTTTGTTTCCCCCCCTCCGGCACGCCCTTTTCCGCTCCCGAAAGGATGTAAATGTTCACTCGATTAGAATACGACCCGAGCACGGCACCGAATGTCACTAACCTTTTGCTGAACGAAGAGGGGGAAAATGCATCCTTCTGCTGTATGTTTGTCTCCAGCTAAAGGTGTCTGATGAGTTCAGTTCGTCCCTGCACGTAGCCCATTCGGTTGCCACTTTATAGACAACCTTAGCCAGCCGTAGACGGCCGGTGACCAGACACAATTGCACAAGAAAATCATAAAGAAACTACTCCTTTTGACCTGGCCAGACATAGCATCGTTAAGGGCCAGTTTTGTTGACCACAGTCACGTGCTAATACGGCCCCTAGTTTTGGCCAGTTTCTTACGAGTACCGTAAGTATCCTGGAGAATGGATTTACTTTCTCCCGTATAAACCGTTTACAAAGCTGCCCAATAATTGAAAGTGAACCCTTACCTTAGACGTGCATTGGATCGTCGGCGGCATTAGACGTTCCGACATTGCATTGTGGCCTACAACTTGTCAAGATATCGGTCCTGTACGTCACCGAGAATAAAGCATATTTGTCAACCAAATAAAAACCCCATCTCTCCGGGCCCCTTCATTCATCATCGTTCTCATCAGCCAACACTCAATCAAAGTTTTCCCTTCTGCTAAGTGACATTTCGAAAATGAAAACAAAAATATGGTACTGTGCAAAGTGGTACAAAAACGGTGGAATTGAACTTTCAAAAGCAAATCATTGCATTTCTCTTGTTGCATCTGCTCGTCGGTAAAATTAGATCTAGCCCATGAAGTTAACCTCACGTTGAAAAATCCGATACGACTGAGCGGCTCGTTTTATTTGTCACCGAATCCTTTTACACCGGAAGTTTAATGAGTTGACGTTTCGGGGACAAATAGTGAGACAAAAGCAGCATTGCTGCTTCCGGTTGCCTTGATTGACATCACGCAGGTGACGTTAGGAAGTGCAACAAGCCTATGCAGATGGTCAGGCACTGGCAAGAGCGAAAGTTGTACAAATAGTTTTATTATGCTGATCAAACAATTGCTTGTTGCATCTTTACGTAAATTATTTGTTTAATTATAGATCCACAAAGCACTTAACTTTGATGCGTATTAGTGTTGGAACAATGCAAGGATGGCATTGCGATCGTACTAATGATCGTCGAACAGAAGACAAAGTAAACATTCCCATTCTATTATTCTACCTTCTCTACCTTCCACTTGGAGTATGCTTCATTCCCAGCCCATTTTCTATCCCACTTCGCATACATTTAATCCCTTTCTTTACCAGCCCGCTTTGGCTTCCTTAAGAAGTAATGAAAAGAAATAAAGCGCTTACCAAAATATGCCCTTCCCAAAGCAACAAGCAAACCTTCCGCAACAAAAGATCCTCAACTTCGACCCCGTTGTCGAAGTGCTGGCCTTCTTTGGCCCCGTTCTGTATGATGAGGTGTAAGAAAAAGGAGTACGACCGGGTAAAGGTAATTGCGTCAAAAGCGAACGCGTCATTCAACGGTCTGGGAATACCTGGGGATAGGTAACGGGCTCACGTGATGTGGCTGACGCGCAACCTTAGAGTGAAATCCCGTGCAGGTCGTTCCGGTGCAGTCATACAACAGCCACGATCGATAGCGGGACCTTCACGGAATTTCAGCGAGCAGTACCGGTTAAGGGATTTGTGCTAAGAATTGTGTGGATGTGTTTGTTTGTTTTTTTTTTTTTTTTTTGTGAAAGTAATTAAATATTGTGTTTGTAAAGTGAACGAAAATGCATTAAGTGTCGTTTTAACGAAGTGATTTTACAAACAAAATAATGCGAGCAGTATAAAAACAGCAGGAAAGTGAAGCAGAACTTAAAACAAAAGCAAACAGTGCAGTTTAGTGAAAAACAAAACCGAAACAATAGTGAGGTAAAGTTATAGCTAATTAAAAACGAAATCAGTGAAAATGTAACAATGAAAACAGATAACAGCTAGACAAAACAAACTACACAGTAACTAAAACAAATCATCAGTGCGTAAACGTAGCGCTTAAAGGTGTGGACAGAGATTTGAACGTAAGACAATAAGAACAATCCTTATTCTTAACACGCATACCTAGTGTACTAATTCCTTTGTAATATTTCAGAACTTTTTGATATTTCTATACTATTTTGTAGCTTTTTTGGTAATTGTGCCGCGATTAAATTAAATAATGTTGAGTGAAACGAACATCAAAGAACATAAAACTGGACACAGAAAACAAAACGTGGGTTATGAGTTACGCAAATAACATGAGTTATGAGTGTGTGTTTCATAACAAATGTTTGAAAAGTTCTAGAGCTTGCACAAAGAATATCCACGATAAAAATAAATTACTAAAACTAATACAGTTCATTTTCATACAAAATCTACACAAAAATAAATTAAATAAATCCTTAAAGATACACGTTAATACAGTTGATTGCTTTAGAACCATTTAAAAAAACATAGAAAAAGTTCGGAAATAGAATCGATAATCATAAAAGAATAGTTAATGTTTTTTTTTAAATATTTTTTCAAACAGTTTATGACGATAATCTAAAGCTGTGTTAAGATTTATCAAAGAAAGCAAATTCAATAGAACTTATGTAATCTTAAATCTTATTCTTAAAT
>KI423638.1:13950-30076 GCA_000473375.1 Anopheles culicifacies | reverse complement strand
TGAACTAGCTCTCACGTATGACCTCCATTTATTGTGTCAAATAATAAAGATTTTAAGCGCATACACGGTAATCAGTTGATAAGCCCTGCCAGATACGGTTTAGGTCCGGTGTGCGGTGAACCCGCAATGATCATTTATCCAATTAACTGCCTCACATTCGTATTCGCTGCATGGTGCAATCGGTAAGTTGTTTTATCAATTAAATCTTCTCTGCCGATAAGAATGGGGGTTTCAACTACTTGACATGTAGCGTGTTTCGTGACGCGCGCCACCCCCAGACGCTGTGGGTCCTGCTGACCGATGCCAATGGGGTTAAAACGAGCAGAATGTTATTCAATGTTTTGGTTTTTAGCTTCAACATTGTAAAGATCGTAAATCGAGGCAACAGAATGGTTTGTTCCTTAGCATGAAAATTTTTAAGAAGAAGAATAGCTTTCGAGTTTTTTTTTCCTTATTTCTTTCTGCCTTTCCCTTACGCCCACATTTTCTGTCATGTGTGTTTTGTGTAATAAAATAATAATACCCCCGTTTAGCGGTGTTTTGTTTTAATGGTCATCGTACAACCATCAGTCAAGTGCGCGCTCTGCGTCCCCTCGCGTGTACTCTCCTTCTCCTTTTTTACCAATCTCCACCAAAAGTGATCGCTGCTGCATGATAGTATCACCATCCCCACACCCCTATTTTTATGCTTTCCCGTTCATTCGTTGTAAGGGCGCGCGTGTCACTGTGTGTGCGTACTGGTACGGACTTTAAGTCACCCGATTCTACGTTTGTGCCGGTTTTTATTTTGTCTTTCTACTTCTTTCCCCTTCTCTTCGCACCTTTTTTTTTTGTTGTTGTACCGTTTTCGGTTGTCGTCACTCGCTCGTTACATTTGCTCACTCACTTCTTTCCTGCTCGCTCGCTCTCGCTCTTTCGCACGGGGTGGTTATGTTTTAAAAGGGAAACCATCAATCGAAGGGGTTAAAACCGGTGGCAACTCATCGGAAAAACCCGTCACCCATCATCTCACCAAGCGCTCTTGGAAAATTGGAAAGAAAAAGGGAGGAAAAGTGACACACCGCACACCTTACCGCACGCAGCTTGTAAGCCATGCAAACTCGAGCGCTTGCCGTACGTCTTTCTGGACGGTTCTAATGTGCGCTCCATCACCTGTATGTATATCTGTTTGTGTGTGTGTGTGTGTTTGTGTACATGCTGAGTGATGGAAAAATTTTCATCGCCTGTTCGTTTCTCTACGGTGGTAGTTTTTCATCTCTGTTACACTGCCTGCGTTCGCGCGTCGCGCGTTCCCTTACTTTGTTTCGCATCATCCCGTGCGCTCTCTTTCGCTCACCTACGCGCGCATAAGCATTCGGTAACGGTATAACGAACGCGTAGCGAACTGAGTGCCCGCACGGCCAGGGGGGTCTCATTCACTCACAGGCAGCCGAGCCGCGTGTGCGCCGTGTCGCGGAGTCGTATGCGAGCTGTTGCGTTAGCTTCCCGCTTAGTTGCGTTTTGAGTGTTGGGCCTGTAGCGTGTCGGTGCGTTCGCCTTTACTAAACGTCGTTCCTGTCGCTAGTGTGCTTCTCCGGCAGTTGTTTCGGTGTGTGTTTACCCCGGGTGCGACGGTGTATCCCGCCCCTCGTTTCGTTTCTCCTTTCTTCCTCAACCGCATAGTGACCGTCTAGCAACACCTTTTCTCTTTTTGCTTTGTACCCCACCCACCCGGCAAACTCTTTAAATACGCAATACATGGGGAAGGCAGACGTTGAAGAGCAAACAGGGGAGATCAATTAAAGAGCATCCCCAAATAGTAGTACGGCCGATAAAATAGGAGAGCGAAAGAGAGAACGAGGCATTAGAGAAAACGAAAGAGTAACAAAACATCAACAACGCCAAACGGCGGAACAAACAATCAAACACATAAAACGCAGCGTTTTCATATCTGTATGATTGATTGTGTTTTGTGCATGTGTGTGTGTGTGTGCGCGCGATTGTTTGTGTGCATCTCGTAATGGCGCGCGAAGACACTGCAAGCGCCAGTTCTATTGAATAACAGCAGCATTTAGAGAGCACTAATGATTGCATCTTGTTGCGAACTGTGCTAATTAAAACCGCGAATCCAATCGAGTGCGAGCGAAACCACGAAAGAAAGAGAGATATATATCTACAGATAGTGCAGTCAAGAAGGAGAGAAGGAAAAGAAGATACATGATGGATAGAGAGAGAGAGAGAGTGAATTGTAAAAGGATTCGAAAGAAGATGAGTACGACAACGAAAACAACGGAGTTGATGCGTTTCTCTTGTCGTTCGATCGAAATTAGGCAAATTAATTTTATTTCTTTTGCATGGTTAAGCACACGCTCCCGGGGTGTGTATGTGTGTATGTGCAGTTCGTTACGCCTTCTCCGGATATACCGACAGAGGAAAAGATATTCATTTCCATTTGATATTATGGAAAAAGGCTCTTTAAAGGCAACATTTTGAATAACTTGCCTGCCGAGGGTCCACTTGTATGCTGGAGCTGCGCACTCTTGTTGCTTCCGATTCTATTGTGTATATGTGTGTGTTTGGCTTCGTGTTTTAGTTTCCTTGGCTATGATGTTGCTTGCGCTGGTGTGTAAGGTTCAGGCGTATATTTGATGTTGATGTAGAATTAGAGTTCATGTGGCAAATTTCGCCCTCCCCCCCCCTCCTTCTCCACTTCTTTCAAATTCTGTTTACCAACACATTACAGATAGTCAATACTCGTTAACAAACACTCTTACAAACGAGACATACGCAGTTATGTGACAAAAACAGGCACCTACAGGTATAGCAGACACGGAAATTTTAATTTTAATCTCCTAAACTTGTCTGAGCTCTGAATAAAGTTTATTGCGGTGTCGGCATTCCTTCGCGATCTGCATTATTGTTTAACAGGATAAAGATAAAGAAAACAAAAAGCTAAATATCATAAAAAAAGAATCGGTCCACCAACAAACATACAATGGTCCCCTGGATGGCAGCAAATCTCGTTCTTTCCTAACACTACCATCAACGCTGTCGCTGTCCGGTCACCCATACATTAATACCGACAGCAACGCAATCTTGCCACCTGAGCGCAATGCTTAATTGTAACTAGGAGGCATAAGAAGGAAAGAGAGAGAGAGGAAGAGACAAGCATAAGCTGGTCAGAAAAACAACACACAACCACACTACAAAGTACACACTACGCAAGCAAGAATCAAAGTCACCATTGCTTTATGGGGGAACGAGCAGGGCGAAAGCTTGAGAGGGTGAACAAGACAAACGAGAAAGCCTGGTCTGGTGCGCTGTCTCGGACAGGATTTGTGGTCCATGCAGCAAAAACATTGAAAGGATAGGAACCGTTTAAGATCGTTAGAGGATCGTTCTAGATTAAGCGGAGAATTAATTACGCATGCACAAACTCTCGCACACACACGCGCAGATAAGCTTCAAACGTCGAAAGCATACGTTGAAGTAAGCCGAACGGACGAAAGAGACAAGAGCAACACGAAACGGATGTGCTAAGGGATGGAGGGTCGCGATCGTTCAAATAATCCAACTACGTCTCGATAATGAATTAGACAAAAAGGTGTAGCGAAAGAGAGAAAGAGTGAGAAAGAGATGGAGGTATGGAAGAACGTAAAGCATAGGGAAATAAAGATAGGACAAAACAAAAAGGGTGATGTCCCGCTACGTGGACTGCGTGCTCTGACGAAAGAACTTCTATAGATGAAATAAGGGATGAAGTCTGACTGGAGAGAAAGCTTATCTGAGAGAACGAAAGAGAGAGGTTGAGAGAAAGATCGAAGGCAAGAACAAAGAAATGAAGGTAAAACTTGTTTAGAAACTTCAAGTCGATATTATTAAACATCACGTACTGTTTGATTTCCCAAAAAAGCGAAATAGAATGAGGCAATGCATGTGCCGATTGGCCACAGGATAGCTAAAGGGCCGTGAGGCATGGAAGGAAACGGAACGGTTGGCATACAATGGAAAGGGTTCGTTCAATCCACGATCAGTTTTAGCTAATTTTCCTAGTAAGGTAGCACTAATCTGTTTATCTGTTAACGTACTCGTTCGCTCCATAGACATTTGTGCGTATGTTATTTTTTAAGCACGTTTAGATGCACACTGGGGATTTTGAATGTAGGAAAAGAGATAGCAGATCGACGTTCTCTTTTACTTTGGATCTTTGGACTACTTTTTTTATAATCGTGTTGTGACGACACGTACCATCACACACACACATACACACTATACGAGTCAGATGAAAGGTAGGGTGTAAAAGAAGAAAAAAGTAAATGTCAAAAAGAAAAACGGTGTGGTGAAAGGATCTCGAGACGAAATCTCGTTTTTGCTCTCCATTCCGTAACTCAATACCCAGGCTAAGTAACAGATCGTTTGTGTGTGGCTGTATGTATATACATGTGTTCTTTTCATTTTCTCCCTGTTGCTCGTTTTGTTCGTTCATTTGTTTTTTTTTTGGCTTCGCTTTGCTTACTGCTGCAAACCCTTTTTATGCAAAGATTTGCTTAAAAGTGGTCGGCTGGGTGGGAGTGTACGACAGCGCGGATGCGGAGGTTTTCCGTGGTGCAGATGTAGAGACAGGAAAGCATAAATCAAAAAAGAACAACCGTACAACACAACAGACCGGGTTGTGTGAATGTTGAACGGTTGCTCTAGCGCCAGTGTGACCCCCTAGTATGAGTGCGTATGCTGAGAGGGAACGCGTGCGCGCGCGCCTCTGTTTGTGTGTGCGTGTGTGTGTGTGTTTAGTGCCGTTCAATTCAAAGCAAAATGAATCGTGATCGGATTGAAATCGGAAAATGGGCGAAACGAACACTCCACCAACTAGCAGGCCGGAGGTGTATTTCATCCCATCTACAGCCGCGCGGTGGGGTGTGTGTGTCAGTGAAGAGGGTGGTAAAACCGGTTAAGTGTGCGCAAGAAGACTCTTCTTTCCCCTTTTTCGTTCGCTGCGATATTTCTTTCCCCCTCACCTTGCAGGGAGTTTCACCCGAAAGCGTTGCTTGGGTATTATGAAATCTCGATCGTACACGGGCGCGCAGAACAACACCACGATCACCTCCGCACTCGACTCCGTTTTACGAGGTCTCACTATCCTTTTCTAACCGACGATCGCTCACTCACGCTTAGCGACTGTTCGTATGCCGGCGGCAATCAACCAGATGAAACACAACATATACGAACAAGAAAGAGGAAGCTTATCGACACTCAATCTCGCATCTCTTCTATCAACCGTGAGTGGCTGCCGATCAAAGAAAACAAAATGAGAAATAAAACGCACAGTGTAACAAATGCGCAATGTGATTGGGTGATTGCGTGCGTGTGTATGACTGCCGTGGCTGTATTGTGCCGTGTTGTTATGCGCCGCTTGTGCTCCGTGCCGATTCGTATTTGATCGCCGAAACACAACCAATCGAATGCGTGTGTGCGTGCATGTGTAATCATTTGTATTGTGCACTCCGCGAGTCGTCCGTATGTTTGGGACAGCATCTCAGTATCTTTTCATGAAGCATACAAAAAAAAAACACACAGCCCAATAGGCATCGAAGGGTGACCTTAAACGGTGTGTCATCGGTCACCCTTTCCTACCCAACGCACACTATTTAATTCCCCTTGTTTTTTTTCTGAACGCCGTGTGCGTCATCGGATTTGTACGCGTAGAGAGAGCGAGAGAGAATGAGATAGAGTGAGAGAAGGAGAGAATATGTGTGAGAGAGAGAGAGCGAAGTTCGAATGAGAGAAGAATGTTGATCGAAGAGGGGGAATGTAAAGAATGTTGAACAAAAATTCCTCACCTATGCGAAAACTGCGCACCGTGAGCGACGCACTCACATTCCGATCGCTAGCTCACCGGTGTGCGTTGCGGCGCGCACGGCCTGCAAAACGGGTCGGACGGAATGAGTGACTAGCGAGGCAATCGGGCCACCTGCCTGACTGGAAAACTTGGCGCCCCGTTAGGAAACGTTTTTCGATGAGTCAGCCACCTTTATGTTCGTCGAACAAAACACACATTTATGTCTGTTTCTGTATGTGTTTGGTGGCTGCTGTTGGAGGTTTTGGTTTTGCTTCTAGGAAACATTTTATGTTCAATTGGAAAATATATCTGATCGATTTGAGGAATCGAATGCTGCTACGGATGTTAAATGAAATAATACAAATGACAGGCCTGTTCCCTGCGTTGGCTGCGTGTGTGAATGTATTCTCACTCTTCCTGTTCTATATACACCCTGTAGTGCTACCGAAACCTACACACACACAAACATACGTTTCTTGTGTATTTAATGCAGTTCCATCGAATCCCTTTCCAATGTTTCATTCATCAATTCCCAACATGTTCTCGTTCATTCGCTGTTTTTCATGTTTCTTCTTGCCCTTTGTTTGTGGGTAAATTGAATAACAGCAAAAGGAAGGGGTTTGTAGAAGGGATACAAGCAAGGATCAGGCGTGTGTGAGTGTAACACGAAAAAAAAAACGACTAGTATAAAGTTATCGCGAATGGGTGTTTTTAATTTTACCACTGAACTTGTTAGCTATCTTGCTACAACAATGCACGTATATTGTTTTACTAAACTTATTTCACGGACACTTCTGTCCGATGAACCAGCTATCCCACCCCTCTAAACCATGTGTTTTGATTTCACACACAGAGAATAGTGCGACACATCAAACGTGTCTCAGCAGTGTGCTGTTGCTGGATCGAACTAATCAGCTTATCAACTGTCAAATGGTGTGACAACTAAGCGCAAAAAAAAAACAACAAATGATTATCATATAAACAAACAATTGTCAAACTATCAGTGCGTTTTGGTTTTGTTTATGTTGTGTGACACAGTCAAAGAAACCCCATTTCCTTGCTGAAGAGGAAGTGTGATAAGTGCAAGAGATTATCGAAAGGTGTGTGTGTGTGTTTTTTTCCATCCTCCTCGATGTGTCCGTACACCGTTGATAAGTAGTGACACACAAAAATAATCACACAACGTCAACCAAACGAACGAAAAGGCAAAACAAAAACCCGAAGCCTCCCGCCACGCAAAAGGAAAAACCTTTTTTGTTTTTGGTTTTTGGTTAGAAGAAACCCACATCCGTCAAGGTCAGGAAAAACGCGTGTGCCCAGCGAAACTCGTGTTACACATACAGCGCAGCGAAAGCGTAAAATAGTAGACAAAAGACCGAGAGAGCGCTCCCTCCGTACAACCGCACACCATCAACAAGCTTCGCCATCCGTGGGGCAGAATAAATGTTAATTTTTGGAGGTAATGTTTCATTTTCAACCCCCTTTACCGCCAACGATGCACGTAACGCATGGATGAATTAATTTTCGGAAAATTATAGTCGTGCTGTAAAAACTGTTGTGTGTAGTTTTTTTTTGTTTCATTCGTGCATGTATTGTAAGTGTGCGATGTTTTTTTTCATGTTTTGTGTGTTAGTAGTGATAGTTTTTTGTTTGTTTGTCAAGAGTTTTCTTTTGTTTACATAATTTGCAAATTTACATTAAGAAACTTTGAGACATTCGTGTGTAGTTCGATTCTATACCTTTTATAATATCTCTTCCTTTTTTTCTAATCGTTCTCTCATTGCTCTACGGTTACTAAATGTACTTGGATTTTTCCCACCCACCCGCACGTGTTCTGCTAGACGGTTCACTCGCCGCACGCATCACATGGCGGAGAAGCGAAACGGATTGTCAAAATTACCCAGTGAACATATTAGCGTGTGCACATGTTGTTAGTGTTATGTTTTTGTTTTGTTTTCATTGATCCATTATTTCCCGCCCTTCCTTCATTACTAGTTCAGTATGCGGCTTCGTTGAACAGGAAATCGTCCTTTCTTAATGTGTGTTAGTGCAGCAGTGTATAACGCCCCCGGGCAACCGTCCTTTAACAGCCCGGCCTGCCTTTCCATTGCCTGTGTGCGGCACCGACGTGCTGTTTTATAGTGACAAATACGATAGTGCAACTTTTAGTGTTTTGTTTGCGTGAGGGAATTGATAGGGTGCGAGGATAGATAAACCCAACCATCACTCGCGGTCTGGCTCTCGTTCGGTGTTTTGGGCGCGCAAACACACACGCCTTGCATGAAGATAGAACACGAAGCGGACGACTGTAAGCTGCTCCAGTATAAGCGACAACTTTACTTAGGTAAAAAAAAACACACTCTCTTTTCTGGGAACTATAATCATAATTTGGTGGTGGTTTACTGCATAGTGAATGAATGAAAATAATTTCTTTATATTTGTATAACTGTTAACGGGGTTTTTATGTGCGTTTGGAACAGATCGCAATTAGTAATCAGATCTGATCCGATCTGATCTTCTACAGACAAAAAGTAAATCTCTAATAAATACCTTTGACACTGGTTGATTTTTAATTAATTTATAGTATTAATTTAAATAAATTGTTCTAACATTCGAAAGTGAGAGATTCGTTTCCTATTCGGATCTGACTCATCAATACCAACTCAAACACCAGTGTTTTGGTTTCGAAAGAGCAGGAAAGTCTAGCTGTTAAGCAGATGACAGTTGACACTCTGAAATGAATTATAGCGAGTTCATATCTGGTTTTAATCAAATCTGTTTTAAAATTCAAAATGGCTACTCATTTCTTGTTTTTCTACATTTTAAGTATCTCGTGTTATTAAACATTAAATTATGATATGTGTCGTATAAAAAACATTAATGTATGAAATAAATTAATTGAACTAATTTTCCTGTTACGGAAAGGAAGCGTACACTCTCCTGAGTGCACGACGTATACGGGGCATATGAATCATACACATCCAGCACGCGCAACCCGTCTATTGCCAGCGTTTAAAAATGCGTGACTTAAAACGGAACAACAAGAAACCATAACCCCAAAGCTGGATACAGCAACGGTGCAACCGAAAGACAACAGTTTCAGGTTTAAATATTGGTTGCATTCACCTACCACGGGATTGCTCGTTTCACCAACCGAGGTGTTTTTGATTTATGAGTCACAGACGCGTTCTCTGTGGTAACAGCGGTAAAGTAAAATTCCAGTTCCCGTGTGCACTGCGTCATCATCGTTCGCTGCTGTATCTGTTCTTTCTCTTGAAGCGCGTTCGCGCGTTGACGGTGGTGTCCATCTTTCTTTCTTCTCGAACCAAGTATGTGTGTTTGTGTGGTTCCAATTTTCGGGTGGTGCGTCTTGACCTCAAAACCACTTTGCTCACCGTGCCCTGATAGGTTTGCTTGTTGACACAGTGAAAGAGAGAGTGCTGCTGAAAGGTTTAGAAGGAAAAAATACATTAAGAAACAACCAGTACACGTATGTGTGTGTGTGAGAGAGAGAATGCGATAAAGAGAGAGAGAGACAGAGCGAGGGAAGATAATCAAGGCAACAAGTGCGTTCGGTCGGTTGGATGATGACGGAAGATTTGAACATGTAACGTAACCCCATCGAGCTGTACGATTGTTTACCATCCTAGCAAGAGGAGCTTCATTTCGGGTAGAACGTCGATGACACATTTTCGTAAAGGCAAAATCAAACAGACAGCATTATTCTCCCAGCCACGCTATCTCTCAAGCTCCTCTGTCTGCACTATTCTGGCTTTATTTGCTAATGTTTCCACTATTTGGTTTACGGCCAGTTTCAACTCTGCCGCTCAACCACCTGAGTGGCGGAAGGGGGAGAACGTCGTGATCTTTACCACTACACCGGTACGCGTCATCCACGCATACGGTGCTATTCTTGCTCATATTCCATCCGCACAACAATACAACGCCTCGGATCCCTAGGACGCACGCAGGTGGTAGAATTTGAAATTCAAATTTTTAAAGCCTGCTATTAATTTTCGGGGAAACACCAATCTACCTGTTTTTTTTTGTTTCCTGGTCGGGATTTCATACGCCTGGTGCGTGGAAGGGAACGCATTTTGTTATTTGCGAAGAAACCTCAAACCGTGCAACGTATTGGTGGATGATATTTCGTGGAACAGACTCTCTTCATAATAACACATTGAACGGATTCGATTCGATGCATGGTTCTAGGAAGTCAGCACAGCGGACAGTGAAGATAGCGCGTAAAGTTTATTTGGAAATGAAAAGGGTAAAATAGCACTCGTGTACCTGCTCTTGTCAAAGTTTGAATGTTTTCAGCGGAATTACAATATTTTTTATTCAATTCGGTAACGGCTGGGCCTTGGTATTGTTGTGGAATTCGATAAAACCGTAACTGGTTTGTTTGCTGTTTATTGTTCTGCCTCTGTAGTACATTCTGCCACCACAATTCCTTCAGATACCGTGTACAGGTCAGTTTACATCTCCAACAGCTCCAAGCAATTCGGATATTTTATTTATTGTTCCTATTTAATTCCTGTTCCTGTTTTAATTCCTCGAAGTTCTAGACCTCATAAATGTGTTGTGTGCGTTACAAATAACGAAGTTACAGACCAAAAACTGGTTTACTGTTTTTATCCAGAATTTCTTGAGATCCTGACATCAGATCGACCTTCTTCTTGGACGATTCTTGGTTTCTAGGACTCTGTTCTTTATGTTTTTGCTTATTTGAAGTAATCCTTGAGTGAGTATTTCCAACAAGCTCTTATTATATTTGTAAAATAAATTACTGAGATTACCTATCTGGTTAGGTCACGGAGAACTCCTCTACTTATCCCTCTCGGTGTACCCAATCTACAAACAAAAGCTATGTTTTTAGACTGTCATCAGACCGAGTTCTGAGTTACTTCCGGCTTTATTGGCGTACTGCTCCAGTGCACAACTTTTCCCTTCTGCGATTCTGGTACCAGTGATGTTGTCGGTTGCTTTCGGTTTATGTTTCCTGTCTGGTGGTTGGCGATACGTGGCCAAAATATGATAGAGACGGTGCTCATTAGAACGGCGCACTAAATGAACCTTGAACGATGCGTCCCAAGACCCAGGTTCCAGGTAGTGCACCCAAGACCTTTTCGGGATGGGTAGTTGTTTGTAGAGGCATGCCTTTCTTTCCATGCTATTTTGTCATCGTTGCGATCGTTTGCTATTGAACTTTCCAGGTCAAATAGCATCCACTTGTTGCTGGATTTGTGCGGGAAAGGGAAATTGTAGGCGCCTTAGAAGTCGAAGCATGTTGCCTTCTTGATGCGCTGGTTGTTCGTCCGTGCGAGAGTGTATTGCCATTGTCATAAAAGCTTACACCCGGAGCATGTAATCGATGTCGCGCTAGCACGATGGCGCCCCGTTTCGCGTTGAAAGAGGAAGGCCCATCTTTTTTCCCAAGTCGCTCGGAAGTTCTGGATGTCTGGTAGAGGGCACGCGGTGATGCACACATGTATGCGCTTGCTTGCTCGTCTCGTCCCATCCATCCATCGGTTGCGTAGGTGACAACATCACAACCACGGGATCCACTGGAGGGAGGCAGAAAGGGGAGTGAAATAATATTTTCCCGTGTACGAATTGGACGGTGTGCAATATAATGGGACGTGCAGGGTGTCCCACCCTACATATCCGCCCATATTATGTCTTGCTTTGCACGCGAACATTACACAGAACGAGAATGAGGTGACGGGGAGAGAGAGAGAGAGAGGTTAAGAGTAAACGCCCTTTTGCCATAACTTCAAACGCTGGAGAAAAGTGGTGGCAAACGTAGGAAACATAAGGAGGTTGTGCTTAGTATGCAAAGCTGCATCTCAATCGCTTTCGTCGTCGTCGTCGTCGTCTTCACCATCCTTCTATATTGGACAGCCAAGGCAGGCAACAAAAAAGAAAACAAACTCTCGTTCCAATGAACCGTCAAATGATTCTACTTGATCGGAAGAAACCAAAGAGACAGGGATGCGTGAGGAACGAAGGGTAGCGTTTGAAGATGTCACTGGCCTTTCGCCCTGCGTTCTTCCGGGTGTTTGCAACCAGAGGTCTTAAAGTTTGTGTAGGTGTTAGCGGTACACTGTATTTTGCATAATGCTGCACAAACACACACGCACACACACCCACGCTGATGTTGCGTCGTGTTGATGAGCAAAAAAGCAAAAAAAAAGGTTCGTGAACTTCACGGTAGAAGGGCACGGTAATAGCTGTAGACGGTCGTGTGCCTGTTCGTCCGCAAGGGATGGACAGGCAGCAATTTTGGTGTCGCGACGGATGCACACATTTAAGCGTTTTAGTTTCCCATTGTGTTGCCTGATCTGTCTGGTGCATTGATTTATTTGTTTGCTATTATTTGCATATCGTGCATAAGTGTGCCGTTCATGTTTGTTTGTTTTAAATGGTATAATTACTGTTTGTGCATTTACTGTTATCCATTTTAGATGTATTTAAGTTTCCTTTTGTATTGATTTCTTCAATTTATAATAGAAAAGTTTTATTTTCATTGTTTGTTAACACCTCTATAGTTAATATTTAGTCCATCCACAACGCACATCTCTACTGGTTTTTGCTTGTTTTTAGCTTATTCCCAATATTTTTTACACCAGTTAGAGTGCGTTATGTTTACTTCTAATAATTTTTGAGCATATTTACAATTAAACTGTCACTTAGAATGTATTAAACTTAGAATATAATATTTCAATTTGGTGGGACTCGTTTTGAGGTATTCTATTATGATCTTATCCAACAAAGCGTGTGTACCTTTGGAATTGTTTTTAAATTTTAATATTATCTATACCTTCCAGCTGAACTCAAATGAGCTTATGCAAATAGTGGCAAAAGCCTTGAATCGAAATCAGCCAGTAGAAAAATGTCGGTGGGAATAAGTCGGGATAGTATATTCTGAGTTCATCTTTGTGGATTCTGCGGCCAACGTTTGCTCAAGCTATCAACTTTCAACTAGCTGCAAGTGCGTGTCAAGTGGAACACAAGCACTAAAAACCCGAACCGATCATCCAACAGTGACTCTTGTGTTGTTCAAATGTCGGTTTTGTGCGTGCGTCCTTTGGCGAGGATATTTCAGTCACCCGTGTGTGATATTTCTTCTGAGACTAAGCTCCCCGAGGGCGTGGGGCGAAGTAGAACGCACTTTTAAACATGTGTGTGCTTTTGTTTTACTTATTGTTTTTCAACTGTATGCGCACACTAATCGCAATCTTCTAGTGTGCAGCATTCGCAACGCAGCAAACAGACACACATAAAGGCGTTCACTTTTGCACCTGGTGTTGTATGTAGTGGGGGAGGGTGGGAAGGTGTTGCCGGGTAGGTGAGAAACGGGGAGGAATGAAAGGTGATCCGCGTCGCTATGGTGGCAACTGGAGCGAACGAATGAAGGCCAGCTGTGCAAAGCTGTCCCTCCCCTCCCCCCCTCTTCCCCATCCATCACATCCAACCTCCTGAGTCCACCCCTTACGCTTGGTTGCGGTTTCACGTGTACCTGGGAGTAATTGGTGAGAAGTGGTGTGGAAGGGGAGAAGTTTGATGAATAAGGGGGGGGGGGAGGTGAGGGTGGAG
The DNA here is from genome assembly GCA_000473375.1 of Anopheles culicifacies. NCBI lineage: Eukaryota > Metazoa > Arthropoda > Insecta > Diptera > Culicidae > Anopheles > Anopheles culicifacies. Next base: position 16,662 of record KI423638.1, on the reverse strand, counting down.
TGAGTTATTAAGTTAGCTAGATTGCTTGTGTTTTGCTGCGCGTGTGTGTGTGTATTTCTGTCCATTGGACAGCTCGAGGTCAATATGAGCTTTTCAAAGCGACAGTTTCTCTCTTAAGCAACAACGGCAACAAGAATAAAAAGAACGACATAAGAAAAATAAATCAAAGGCAACAACGGCACAAAAAAAAAACCTTTTTTTCCCTTTCCAATCGATCTCAATCGAAACGTAACTCACAATCTGCTTTGTATGGCAGTCTCATGATATTAATCATAGGAATCTCTCGATTCAGCCGCCTACATGCTACATGTTTTTGTTAAATTTCCCATAAAATAAAACAAACTCACAACAAATACGAACCTTACTCATCACTATTGGGGCGCAAAAGGTAAAATGAATTTTAAAAGAGCAATAAACGGATTAACCCCTGTTACGAGTTTCCCCCCCGGCAATTGCAACCCCCCCTGGGAGAGTGTCAAGAGCAAGAAACGATAATAGTTACTGCTTCTCGGTATATTTTTATGCAATTCTGCTTTAGTATTTGTGCAGAACTTCCTTTTACCTTCGAGGCAAGGCTGGTGAAAACATAAAATTACCTGCCACCGGTTAGTTTTCCATGCTGTCTTTGAAGAAAATGGCACCATTTCACGCAGCGTGTCTGTTGTTATGCTTCTGTTATCGGCGAACTGGTACCGTCCTTGAATATTTTCATGCCACGCGTGTTTGACCAAGCAGTGTGTGTGTGTGTTGGTAGTTCCTAAATGTGACACTAAATTCCAGAACGCTTCCAACGTCCATTAAAGTTTGCGTGCGTTAGTGATAAAAGAAGAATTTTGTAATTTTTTTCACTCTCTCTCTCAGCGTCTATTTTGTTTTTTTTTACAAATCAACACGTACCCTTTAAAGGTGAGAGCAGGGTTTCTTTGTTTCCTTTTTTTTTTGCTTCTTAAGGATGTACCACCGTTTCTTCTGTTTTCTATTTGTGTGGGTTTGTATGGTGTTTTTCCGGTTTGATTGTACTGCTGTGTGCTTGAACGAGTGAAACGATGGATGTTAGCTGACAAAAGTAGTTCGAGTGTGTGAGGGAGAGAGAGGGAGAGAGTGCAAGGGAAAAATCCATTAAATGAAAATAACTTAACGTCGACACATAAAATTTACTGCGCTTGACTTTTCGCCCCGAGTGCGACGGGTTCGCTTCGATTCTGAAATGGCTTCCTTCGCTGAAATGGGCGGTTGGATAGCGGTGGCAGGGGGTGGTTAAAGGTGCACCCAACTCCTACTCTCTGGTGGCTGCTGCCTGCAATACATTAATACGCTAGTTTTATTTGCCACCAAGAATAAAGGGAGAATTAAAACGGTGTACTACACTGTTACCAGAGTTTTGCGTTTGAATGAATAAAAACATACTATTTATGTAGTGATGAACTCATCATGTGGGTGTATTTCGAAGAAAAAAAAAAACTCAGAGATAAATTATATAAAAAAACAGTTTAAATATTTCCTTCATGATGTGTATGTAATGGTGAAGTAGGAAATCGCCGTTCGTTAGGAAATGCAAGCAGAGATTCCCTTAAAGTTGTACTGAAAGATTTGGCCTTCGTAGGTGAACAGTTTCGGTGGAAAACTCGTCACAAGCAGTTTTCCGCGAAGAGAAACACCCCCTCTCCACATGCGTTGCAATCGTTTGATTGTATATTCGATGGAGACGCACGGTGTTTGAACGAGGTAAAGGGGAGCAAGGGGAGGGGTAGAAGAGGGAATGCAATTCGGCTGGCATAGAAGAGGAATTTTGCACCGAAGAAATGCCAGCAGCATCCATGCATACCTTACGCATCGTACTCCTCCGCCCTTGCCTCGCACATTTCGCATTACCTACTCCTAGCTATGTTAATGTGCTGGCTGGTAATTGTGAGTGAAGACTGTGCGATTTCGATTTCCACCCGGCGGACTGGTTAATTTTCCTGCCAAGGGTGAGTGGTATGAGCGGGTGTTAATCCCCGCACTCACCATCCCACTGTTTGCACACTTGCCAGTTACAGCTGAGTTGCAGCCGAGTTGCAGCGAGACCGCTTTATGCTTCAAGGGATCCATGCAATTGCTCTACATTAATTTCTTCCACCTTTCTTGTACCTTTCGCCCTCCGGCTGTGTCTATCATTCATCAACTCCCAACTCCCTATTCCTCTTCTTCGGCTACAGCATGTGGGAGGAGGGAGGGAGGAAGGGGTGGGGGGTTCACCTGAGCCTCGTTATCACTGCGGCCCTGTTACTTGTGCGAGGACCGACGAAACCTGAAGAGAAACAGAAGACGATACATTAACCAATCACGCACAATTGAGATCAAACAAATATGTTCATGCGCAACAACCACCCTAGAGCGCGTGACGGGTCCGACGCATCGTGCGTGCCCATTAGTGAGGAGTTTGTTTTTATTTTATCGCTGTGTGGATTACATTTTTGTTTTTGTTTTTACATTTTCTATCAGTGAGCGTAACCTTTTTGTTTTGGCTGCAAGCGCATTAAAAGGGGGAGGGAGGGCGGAGGGGGTTGTCTTAATGCAAGGAGAAAGTTGCATCTTGTTGTTGTTTTATTAATAATGACGAAGTGTGCTGATGAAATGAATCAATTGAATCTCGCTTCCCACATGGGAGATTTAACTGTGTCTGTCACCCGATACTGGATAACGACGAGTTGGGGATTTACAAGGAATTAA
>AXCM01004122.1:0-21902 GCA_000473375.1 Anopheles culicifacies | reverse complement strand
GCTATGTGGTTGTCTACTCCGCCCATGGTTTAATCCGCCAATTTAATCGCCCAATCGATATTGCGATTTGCAGTTGAGTTTGAGATATAATCCTTAAATATGATCCGTACCCGACAACTTACGTTGGACATAAGAAAAGAACGGATCGAATGGCGGGCATGATCGATTAGATCATTCATGAAGACGATAATTTTTACTAGACTAAAAGACAAAACACATAATTACTTCATATTTAAAAAAGAGATGGGAATAATAAGTAAACTGTATTCGGATTTTATAGTTGCTATTTTTAAATTTAAATAATTAATTGATCTTTTTTGTTCAGTTAATTTTTATTTTTTGTGTTAAATTCGTCTTTGGTTTATGCAATCTTAAAAAAGAGCACTGGTTAATCATAATTATAATGTTTTGCGTAAATAAATGTCTGTAAAAGTTATTTTTTTTAAACCATTCTTGTTATCTCACAAATGTTTTAATATTATTATTTTGTTTACATAGCAATACGGCCAGGCCGTTCTTAATGAATAAAAAAAAAAAAAAAAAAAAAAAAAATTATTTTGTTTACATCGTACACCGACTGTACAATGTTAATTACATTCTTTATATGCTGTTTTTGACTGATGTATGACTGCGCTCGCAATGGGAACGTACCTGCACCACCGCTTTGATAGCATTATCGATACAAGTTGGCCTCTTGGGCATGTGTACCAAAAGGCAACACATGGCCAATGATCAGCGCTCCACCACGCACGGGCGCCATTGTTCGTTTGATCGACACGACACATAAATGGCACTTGACGGAAAAAAGGAAGCAAAAACAAAATGCATCGTAGACGATGCTGTTGACGCAGCCCAAGCGATAGGGCCAAATGGGCTGCAGGTAAAATAATGGGCCCTGGGAATGGATATTAAATTCAGCACCGTTTGGACGAGTGTGCCTTACGCCGGGCTTACCGTTCGGCTCCGGCTTTATCATAAAACAATTTCAACAAAAACCTCCCCTGCTAACACACGGTACACACGGGCATTGCCGATAGGCACCTGGCATTCGAATCGGCACCGGTGTATTATGCTACCGTGCATGCGGGAAATCTAGAGAAAAAGAGAGTGTGTATGTGTGTTTGTGGTTGGCACCGAAACCAGAACCGATTAGCATGTGCACCGTTCCCACGTCCCTGACGCGCACGGCTGCGCGCCATTTTGTGACAATAGAACACAAACCTCAACCCGTTAGGTAGACGACGACGGCATATCTGCTGGGGTCACAAACTATACCTCCCCCAGACTGATTCTTCTTTACAGCCGGTGCCTCCCCAAATCAGCCACCCTCCTCTGGTAGTAACCGATTGTGGCAGCTAGAACTTTCCGGTGGCCATTTTTCCAGCCGGTTTTTCAGCGGTCCAAACGAAACTGAACGGATCTAATCATTTTGTTTTAATGCCACCATGGCGGTGGCGCATTGTTGGTGAACAAAAGCATAAGAAACCGACGTACGTACGTCGTAATTAAGACAAATTGTGTGCCGGCAAATGGGCAACGAATGGTGGGACAACCTTCTACCGGAATCGGAACCTCCATTACTCGAAACCGTCAACTCAACTGGTGTTTTTGTCTTTGGTTTTTGCATTTTTTTAGATTGTGACCCTTCGCAAGCAGGTTGCAGAATACCAGCAACAGTTCCAGCACCCATCCACATCCGGATCCCAACAACCGGGTTCGTCGCTTACCTCCAAGCCGCCATCGGTTGAGTTACTGTGCCCTGCGAGTTCCTCATCGACAACATCTAAACCTGCAGGAGTAAGTAAACGATCATGCTTTTGTTTTATTTTCTTTTAATATTGATTATTGTGAAATTTATTGTATAATTCACACAAAAAATATATATTATCAAAGTTTTTTTTTATCGCTTGATAACATTTTTCATTTTGACAATTTATTACTAGCATTCAAGATTTGATGATGTTCTGTAGACTGACTTGGAGAAATTGAGTGATTCTTGAGATTAAAGCGATCGTCGTCGTGGTATTTTAATATCTTCTGACCATTGATCACTGTATTCCAGACACAAGTGAACATCTAACTATTTCGATATTGTTTAAATTTTACAACATTATATCAACGTGTGAAAGTTGGCAAAAAGCCTGAAATCTTATCTAAAAGGTAAATAGAGCTGAACCCTTCTGGGGCATATGAGTGGACGTATGAAGATCAACAAAGTTAACGCAAGCACCTCGCCCCATAGCATTACTACCACGGGATATTAAACGTTCGTCCCTTACCGTTGCGGACGATGCGATCGATACCATCAGTGTACTCTGGAGCGACGTCGAAATCGATCGCAATTACACCGTCCGATTGTATACGGTGCGTACACTTATCGTCATTCGTCGCGCGGTTGTTTTCTGTCGTGTGTTTGTGTCCCCCATACAGCGAAACCTTTCCGATTCACACACGAGCATCATATCGTACCGTGCACCTTCTACGCTTATCGCACGTTATCTGTACAAATATTTGTGCTCGAAAACGGTTCACGCACGTAGCGTTCCTCCCGGACCCTTTTACGAGGTGCGTGATCGTTGGCACCGGATAGACTGTGTTTTTCCCCACCCGAACGTTCCGGCAATGGTTGCGAACATGCGGGATGTATATGTTTCCCGCCAAAAAGCCCACAATCATAACCGGCTATGCTCGGGGTCTCTTTCATTCTGCACATCCTTGCGGGGTTGCGGCTTTTGCTGTTCAAACAGCTCCGCAGCTTAATGTGAGGAAGATACAGTAATATCACCACTTCCGTCTTGGTCGCTATAGTGCTGCTCCCTGCAAAGGTACAAATTCAGTGGAACTACTTGAGTGTACGGGAGATAACAGATAGTGCTGATAGGCGATTGCGTACCGGTTGGGTGTATCGCATATGGTCATATCGGAAAGTGAGCTCATGATCATCAACCATGTTTAAAGGCTTATATTAGCTCTTACCATTAATTGTAAGCCCTGAAATGTCCTTTAACAAAATGTGTACCACTCCTTTTTTCGATTTGCGCTCATCGTTTACATCTTACTCCATTCGAATTCATATACCAAGTGTACTTGTAAATAGAAAGATATCAAAAAAATGGCAAAATGTGTTCGTGTTTGGCTTATCAGTTGGTACAAAACTAACATGAGCATGATAACGTTTTCGTGTGATTGCAATCACAATCGGTAGTCGAAATTTCTCTTCCATTTCCACAAAACTGGAGTAAGAGTGTTAACTATGTTTTACCAAACGAGAATATTTTGTTCACGCCATGTTAGGTGCAGAATGTCTATAAATTAAACAATGCTATTTTTAGATGCATTGTTGCGTTTTTGGGCTAATTTGGTAGGCCATTCAAACAATCAAGATATTGCAGATATGTGTTAACAGTTGAAACATCAAGTGACAACAATTTTTCTTTTTTATTTGTTTATTTCTTAATGGAATGTTATACGAAAAAACTAGAAAAAAGCTAAAAGCTCTTGTACTTTTCGAGGGGACACAGAACGAGTCGACCGAAGTTGCTGAAGGAACTAAAGCTAAAGCTACTGTTTCAAGCCTCTCCTGTCCATTTGGACGGCCTAAAAGGATTTAACGGAGTATACCAACCACCGGATCCTGGGGTGTCTAATTCATTAATAGTACGATAGTGATTTTATCGTTCCCTTTCTTAGAGCTCCACACTAAGGCAGCTCCTTCAGTGTAGTGCTCCTTCAGTCCATAACACAGTGGTGAGTTCTTAATATAGGTATTGCATTCATATAGGTTTTACATAGCTACCTTGCATAGCTATTTTACGATCCGATCCAAGGGGTGAAGTTCCCACACCTGATTCAAAAATGGCTTTATTTCATGACATATTGATTCAATAGCTCTATTTTCATTAATCTTCCTCTTGTTGATCTTACGAACATATGAGAGTATGAATTGCTTGTTACTAACCCGTGGTAAAACATTCAGGTTTATTTCTTTTGTATTATATGCTCTAGGTGATCACAATGCAGAGATTCAATATGCCCCAAATCTTTGTAAAAACAAGATAAATTACTAATATAGAAAAATGTATCTTAATTAATTTTCTCATCATCATCAAGATTTGTCTTGGAAGGGTTACATTTTTATGCAGTTTCCCGAGATTCTAAATGATACTAAAAATGTCGGAAATTGCATCCTCAAGATGCCATAGGAGATTCCTGATTTTTAAAGCAACGCTCTTGAACTGGTGCAAGTTGTGTTTCTATCAGTTGGAGCTTAGACATATTATAGGATCAAATAAATAAGATACAATAAGACTCAAATCCAGCAAGCTAAGGCACACACAGGTTTATACAGGAAGTCCCGACACCAGATTTGGATCATATTTGTCATCTGGGCTGATGTGATGATCATCATTTTCCGTTGACACTTCTTCTTCTGCTATGGCTCTACACCCTTGAGACATTAGGGGCATGGGCATATGTGATGCCGTTTCTGGCTTCCGTGACTTGAATTAACACCCGCAGCAGGATAGTCTAAGTTATGCGCGTACGGCTGAAGACCTCGGGGTCTTCAGGATTCAAACCTCGGTCCTGCCTGTTTGAAGATCGACATCGCTTTCTCCTCAGCCAAACGTTGACTCCTCCGTTGACACATAAAGACGTAAAACAATTGACTAGCCTATCTGAGCTATCTTTTAAAAGGTAGTTGATAACACACAAAAAAATGATAGGATGACAACTCCATACACCGACATTCTTAAGGCCTATATATGAGCCAAAAATTAAAGTAATCTAATGCCAATACAGAGTAAAAGCCTGGTGTATATCCACTCAATTCAAACTTATTAAACACTTTGTTGTCCCCTCTATAAAAGGATTCGAAAATATTCCAAGTCTGTCTCTATGTATTGAATAAAGAAAAACTCACATAATCTACCTTATCTATTGATTACACGATTGCACCAAATATCTATCATGGTTTGCTACTCGATCCCGATAAGCTTCCATTTGCATACTCAGCCGCATATATCGATTTTACCCGATGCGCAGTGGCAATAGCTCCACCGCGTACTGCACATGCGCACCGTGTCCAACTGTCAGTGTACCGCCCCCACAGCAGGTATGAATAATTATCAACCAATCGATAGTTACCGATAAGCAACTGACAAATCTCTCCCATCAGAATGGCATTTTGTCCTTCCGGTATAAAAAAGATCCGTTGCCCTTTCCGGTGACCCATAGTGCGTTAGTGGATCAACGAGTGAACTCAGCCGTGTTGTGTTGGTAGGGATCTAGGCAAAAACACTATGTGCGGAGGTTTGTGACAGCAGCTCATCTCGCAACAGGTTCAACTGTGTCATCGTGGCGTCCTATACGCATCTACGCACCGGTGGGTTATTCACTTCTTTTTTGTTGCTGTGTGTATTTGTGCTTGTGTTACTCCCATTCCCTTGCCCCTTGTTACACTGCTGCCCTCCTCGCTGAGCGGACAGTCGTCTAACATTCCTCCGAAAATCGTATGGAGTTCAGTAAGTTTGTTTGCTTTTTTGTTGGCGTTCTGTTATTGGATTGTCAGCAATTTGTTACACTGAATGAAATGCGTTGTTTTGACAACCTTACGCCTTATGATGGTGCGTTGCGGCAGTCTTGGTGGTTGGACGTTCCTAGCGCCCCGTGTGTACTGCCATAATGGCGTGCTGTGCTAGAAACTACGCGGTCCCGTATACCAGAGCTGCTGATACTGCTGAGGTGTGTCACGGTGTGGACTTTTTCGTACATCTTTTTTTTTTTTGTCGGTCTTGTCACCTATTCTCCCAAATCTCTTACCACCACACAAGTAACACATCGCAGGTACCTCATCATTTTCGTTTGAGGTCAACCTTTCCATCGGCACTACCGATGGCGGTGTAAGGGCTGGCGCGAGGTGGTATTATGGTGGTGCTCCTCCTTTGCGCTGGAGGGATACGGTTTTTATGCGTGCGTTAGCTAGTACTTTTCTGCTCATTCATTTATACGTATGATCAAGGATGACGCCATAGATCGTTTGGCTTACGCATCCATCACGGGTAGGGCTCGTTCGCATAAGGGGGCGTACGAATCGATTGGTAGCTAATGATTTGTGGTGTTTGCAATTTATGACGAAGTCTGTTTTCTGCACAACGGTACCAATATTCCATCTGCCGTATAAAAAATATCTTCTAGGTCATGGCTTCTAAAATTGTTCCGCACAGTGTATTGTCTTTCACGCCTATATATCGGTAAGGGTTTTTTTTGTAAAAAGCAACAAACAGTAAACTGAAATGTAATTATTTAATGTTTACTAGAGATTATATATTAATTGATATGGTGATCCTCCCACAAGTCTCAACCATACCCAGTGCTACCAATTTTGCATCCACGCTAAGAAGAAATTACCCATCAGCGGCCGATCCATTGTGCTGGGTAGCGTTAAAATATGTTACACGCTTGCTTGCTTCCCCAATTTGAGGATGCGCTCACCGCGAACACAAAAATAAAATCCCTTCCAAATGCTGTTGCAAGACAAGTACATCGGAACAACAGCAAAAGTCGTTCAAATGTGAACCATAATGCATTCACTAACAGCTTGGAGCAGAGGAAGAAACAAAGAGTGGAAAAAACAACGTAAAAATCACAATCACGCGTTGTTCACACCGGAACCAGCCATGACACAGGGTTGGACAGTTGGTGGAGTTTTGATTGTCGATTATCGTGATTAGTGGTGTGAAAATGGGGTTACCCAAGCTGTATGGAGCAACCGTGGATGCAGGCTGGCGTGGAAAATTGTGATTGACCGGTAGAATGATTAAAACAACGTTAGCCCCTGAATGGAGGCAGAAGTTTCACCGATTCCTATTGGATACATGTTGATAAAGTTATTTGTAAGCGGTAAAAAGCATCAAGTTTTGCTCTTTTATAATTATTCCCTTCTGCAACACTGTGTCTAAAATGATAATTTTGAGGTGTATTCGTTCTATCTGGAGTTAAGGTAAAGCATATTATTTTCATTCATTTCTAAGCTTGCTATATAAGTTCAATTAAAAGTATTATAATAAGAATTTCCTGATACCAACCTAAAAATATCCTGGAAAGCTGGAAAAATGATAGACGCACTCAAGTTAAGAAAAAGGGACAAGTTTTACTAAAAATCTTATTTGATCGGTGGATCTTGGACTGGAGATAATTACATGGAAAGAATTTGTTAACAAAACTTTTTAATGGAATTTTTAAAGTTGTACATAATCTGAATCGGGACTCTGATGGGGAAATTTCGATGGTATATTCTAAAGAATAAATCTCTATTTCATTTGGCTCATAAACGGCACGCTCGTAATGTTGATGAAATCATGTACAAAGAAGACTTTAAATGGGTATGCAATAGAGTTGACGTACATGTGTATGCTTGTTATAACGAAAGGCTAATGAGTGCTCCCCATTTCATAAATTAACTCCACAATTCCTTCGGACGACTGGGTATTACGCCTCAAATCTAAAATATTTTAACAAAGCACTGGGCTGAACGGCTGGGCGGTCGAGACGTTAGCGTTATCGCTCCTCACACGGACAGGATTGCTCCAGAACCTCATGCTTGTTGTTCGCAGGACTGACTATTCTGTTCCATGTTAATTCAAGTCACAGAAGCTGGAAATTGGCAAACTCAATAGCTCTCGTGGTTGTAGAAATAAAGAATCTGAAGAATCCTAGGAGATGAAGTATCTGAAAAATGCATGCCATTGATAACATTTCCCCATAATGATCAGTGGCCAATGATTTTCTTTCATTTGTCTTATACGGTAGATATATTGAAAATACATAGATATATGATTGTTTTAAAATTCTATATTTAATATTCATCATTTTAAAGATATACTATTCAGGTCCGGTTTGCAAAACATTTCTTAAGCTTTAGCTATTCGGGCTACAGCTGCATGTTTGCAAGTGTGCAATTCTAAGAAAAGACATAAATTATCCTGTCCACCGTTGGACCACCCAAAACATTGACGAACGTTGCGTGAACCTGTTTTGAAGCACCGAAACATGTGGTAGGTCTTCAATAATTTGTGAGGTCTTAAACAACTGTAACTATGAGTCGGAGGTCTCCCTTTTTGTTATTTCCTGCGTAGAAACAGTGCTATGCCGATAAGAGAGGACCACCCAAAAATTTGCTGACAACCGATCCGCGTTTCCTCCAGACAACGTGGAAGCACATCCGTTGGTTCGCACTCATCTTCAAACAGTTTTTGTTTGGGGAGATGGTGCTTCAGATATTTTAACGACACTGCACCACACACCATTATTGTGTCCGTGTTTTTTTAGCAAAACACTTCTTTGTGACTATCGGTTTTAAGTTCTGGGTGTCCAAGGGTGCAATAAAAAACTGTGTAAGAATGAACTATACCTATTTTCTAAACTAACATCGCTGAAAATGTCGCTAGAATGTTTATAGTTTTCCTACAGAATATATGCGTGGTCTTTAGCATTGCTATATGAACTTGTTGCACAAAAACTTCGTCAAAAGTTAAATGAAATGATTGTTTTGTGTTACGTTCGTCTGTACGCATTTCATCATGTCGCCCCCATGCGCTTATAGTCATGTACCTCTTATCTTTAGAAACGCAAGTAGAGAACCATATTTTTAGAACTTATTTGTGGTGCTTTCGCCTACTCGACTACGACTACTCTGCTGTCTGGTTTAGTTTATAAAACAAACTCGAACCCTCTTATTTAGTTCGACACGCTGTGGGGCAACGTCTCCAGCAGTCGGATGGCCCAACCAGTTCATAGCGCTACGCCCGTTGCAACAGAAAGCCTCTTCATGGTGCATTACCTGCCACAACCAGTCCGATAAGGACGCCCGTGAAGAATCGATCACTGGTTGGCTGGTCGGGTAGAAATTAGTAACAACTTAACATTGCGTCAATAGCGAGATTCGATCCAGAATTCCAAACGTCACTATCGGCCATCCGGCCTGAACGGGACCCTTGCGCAAATAGAACGTCAGGGCTGTAAAATGGTTTCTTGTTTATCGCTTTTTACCTTTCGTCCGATCGAGTTCTGTTCACGGAAGGTAACAAACTTTCTAGTTCTGGTTTTTTTTTTTTCGTTGTGGTAAATTATTATTGCAGGATGCATTAAATGATGAGACTCTTAATGTTGATGGTAGAAGCAAACAAAACTGTTAATGTATTGAGTTGAAGAGGCAAAGAGAAATAATTATCTTCAATCTATCATTTATCCATGGAAAATATTTAAATATCCAACATTTGTATGAAGAATAATTTTAAAAACATGAAACAACTCAACATTATCGTATGTCACTGAATTGAGTCTTATTTAAAGACTCAAACTATGTGATCTTAAGGTGATCAGTCAGTCCAGGATAGGGCCGATGCTAAATCCCTGATGTGTCACATCACATAATACATATGCTTAGTTGTTCTTCCAGTGACTTCATTCCATTAAGAATGAGCTGTTTTTTTTTCTAATCATCTACCGCGCACCATTCTGGCGTAACTATCGTTTAAAATATTACGTTCAAACGCATTTGCGGTCAACGGTAGCACACACACACTCTCAAACGCGTGAGCACACCATTCAAATGAAGTGTGGAATTCGGTTGTTAAAGAATATTGAAAATTTGTATAACGCTTTCATTATATGCCTGGCCCTCCTGGCAGACGGGGAAAGGGACAGGGGCGGAGAAAACATATATGTAGCATATCTCTCATACAGCGGCAAGGGAAGTTGTGTCCCTCGCACATCCCATTTCCTCCGGGCTCCATCATTGGAGCACCGAACCAACCAACGGTTTCCGTTCCCATTTCGCTTACTTTTATCGTACTTTCTGTTTGTTTTTCCGCCAGGAGTATCTTCGGTACGCTTTCGGATGTACGGACCGACCCGGCAGGTCACACACTGCCAAGTGAAGCTTTTAGGGTGTCGTCCCACTCCATGTCGGGTCCGCCACTACCGTCCGTGAGGGTTTTCGGTCGCCCTTTCCGGAATGTTTCAAATGTAAAGCGAAGCCAGCAGAAATTGAACTCGATCACTCACACACACGCTCGCACCCTTAGCATTGGGGCGCACACCACTTGCGTGTCCGTTGAGCCGCCCGTATGAATCATCCACCCATTGCCAGATGTTAGGATGACTACTACTCAGTGCGACTTGGCTGGGAACCATAGCGGAAATTAGCATAGTAATATTAATTTTCAACACATACTCACCACCTGGGGACGCATATCTCACCGTTGGAGCGACGACTCCACGCACTCCGCAATGCAGCAAGACGCAGCTTAATCGAACATAAGGTAGCTAAAGGTGTCTCCGCCAAGGTTTGGCTGGTTCGAATGTCTAAAAGGCAACGTTCTAAACTTCCCGCTCGTAGCAATTAGAATTGATACTGATTGGGAATCATTTATCACAACCGAGCACACGAGTGTCTCTGTACTGGGCTGATCGATTCCATTTCGTACCCTTTCGGTCAACCTTCGATAGGAGCCTTCCCTTTTGTTTCCCCATTCGGACGTCCAGTTCCTCGCCGGTGCTATGTTTTGATTGCGGGAGATGACATTGTACCGGCCTGTACGAGACAAACAGTTGCAACAGGTGTAAATCTATTTTTCTTGCTGCTTGCGTCTATGTGTACAAACACACCAATGCAACGTATCTCACGGTAAACTGCAACTGCACGACACCAGACTGCACTCGGCAATTCGTTTTACTACTAGTCACCTCATATACTGCGATCGCACGATCTGGTGGTCGTTTATAGATGAGTTCAGGTTGTTTTTTATTTATTCCCTGACAAATCATTACGGAAGCTAGGTGATCGGTCTTGACAGAGGTTGTCGGTTCGGATAGTAGATACTTTGTTATAAAAATTGTTCAATCTTTACCGACAACTACCATAAATCGTACCATGTTGGCTTTTTTTGTGTTCGAAATATAGTGGGAGTTTTATATTTCATTCTGTAGATTACGTAAAGCATGTAAGAAACATTCAACAGCACAACCCATTCACGATGATATGTACATAAATCATTCTATCGGGTTTTGCAACATACGAAGAATGATTCGATTTGTCCACAATCCTCAATGAAATTTTGAACGCGCCCTCTCGTGCTTCTTCGTACTCTTCGTGCATCAGGATTGATTAATTCGTTCGAACCCTTGCAAACGATGACAGCGCGATCGGCAAACGATCTGCCACGATTCTGCACGACGATTGCGCAAAAACCCACACGTCCATCGTCATTCGTCACGCCACCCGGGTCAATCTCGTACGGTGATTAGTTTCCCATTTAGCTAATGCACCATTTATCTTGTGGCGTTGGTTGTATGTCCTCCTAGACGCTAGTTGTCAATCTGACTTTGGTTTTGTTTTCCATGAGAGTTCGCACATTAATTTGTGTACAGGTGCAACTGTGCTGTGTGTGAGCGATTCAGTTTCAATTCTCGATGTCTCGATGGGGTATAGCAGGTTGCGGTGATGATCTTTCAAACTGCAGCCGTGGTGTCCATTTTATCTGGATCATTTCCCAGGTTAATCGTTCAACTCCGTTAAAGGAGTGGAACTACTCCAGTAGGTTTGTTAACCTTGTTGATGAATAAAATTTTATTTGCATCTTCTATTTTTCGAGAGATTCAGGGAAGCTGGTTATTCCAGGGACTTGTGACCTGTGAACTAGTTCCGTAACAGGGTACTACTCAGTTCAGAATGAGGATTTTGGACTGGTCCTGTTGTGTAAGATCGACTCCGTTACCATTTCCCACAAACGAGATCCGCCCAAGCGATTATTGCTGCTTCTTCTTCTATATACATATGCTCTGCCTGCCTTTTCTGGCTTCCGTGATAGGAAATACCCACAACAGGATATAGTCAGTCTTGCGAACGGGGAAACCGCCCGAATGGGATTTGAACCCAAGTCCTACCCGCTAAAAGACTGGTGTCCCTATTTCTTCGGCCACGGAGCCGCACAGAAGCGATCGTGCATGAGAACGTTCTTTGGAATTCGGAGGAAACGTATTCCCTCCTAGGAGTGATATTTGAAGTGATCGTTTATGCGAATTTACGAACGACCATTTAAGCATCATTCGTAAGAACTTTTGTATAGTTATTAGAACAGTAATAGAACGAAACCAAAGAGCAAGGTTTTTAACAAGGTGTTGTTTACTTCAATTCTAGATTTCCCATCACTATTCTTCTTTTAAAAGATCACATATTCCGAATGTTGCATTCCGTACTGCATGATCCTCTCCTGATTCTTACGTACAATCGTAACCTTTATGGAACGATATAACACATACTCCATATGCTTTAGAACCTTATAGCACAAACATCGTAAACGTAACCGTGGTTGCGAAACGAAGGAATGCCAGTGTTTGAATGACGCTAGCGGATGGCGAAAAGATGGACGTCATTTTTCTACGACCCATTTGTACAAACAGTCGGCTTTTCATTTGCTTTCTCGTGCTTGTATTGGTATCGACCGTAGTGGCAATTAGGTTTTGTGTTTTCCTCCCTACGTATTTTAATCAAGCATGGGAAAGAAGGTTTAATATACCGAGCACTGTTTTGAAATATGCCATTCGACACAGCTGAAGGTGAAGTGATAGTTGTAGAAGGATATTTTCGCCGGTCAATATACCACCGAGCGTACAATAGTCCGATTATCCTCGCCCATGTCATACGATCATAGCACAAGCGACACAGTACATCGCTGTGTGCGAGCCACATAAGAAATGTTCTATTTGCACAAGCTGTTTCTACGAGTTGAAAAGCATATTAGCTCTCGGAATGCTTTGGGACCTGTGGTCCTCATACTACCTTCGTTCACACAGCTACATGTGTATTTGTCGATCATGTCGTGGCGAGCTAGTTTTTTCAACCTCATCATAATTGTAACTTTCACCCACATCATCCTTTCTGCTTGTGGTCGCCGTACAGGAAAGCAAGAACCTAGATAAAACTGGTGAATAAATAGGGAAACAGGGAACATTTCTAAAAGAAACCGTGGAAGATCACTTCCAAATACTGGATCTCATCCGGATCGTTATCAAATGATAGAACAAACACATCATTGCCATAATATTTACAGCACTTGGTGTGTTGAGGAGGTGTTTTTTTGGTTTTACTTCCGCTTCGGCATAAGATTTCTACAATTATTATAAAACAAGTTATAACTATTGTACGTTGTTAAGCTCAAAATCTGAACATTGGGAAAGATATCGACTAGCCGCGCACTCATGTGTGCAAGCGTGAGGATATCTCTTCTCGCGGTCGCCCCTTTTGATCCTGCGTCTGCGTTAGTATGTTTGTACATCGTCTTTCGTCGTGCGTTACCGGTGATGTGTCTCGGGCCCGTAACGCATACAAATGTTCTTGCCGCGGCAAAACGTCTCAATATCTCTGTCTCTTCCCGTCAACACGATCGTTTTTGACTAAGGTGGTCCCCTAGTTCCTTCTCTCTTTTTTTTCTCTCTCTCTTTCTCTATCTCTCCATTTGTTGTACGCACGCAAAGACGCATACATTGAAAAGTGTGAGCTTTCGCGCGGGGTGTGTTGCATTTGCCATATATAACGCGGCTTAAACCACGATGCGCACCCGAGTTATTTCCCAACCGTGCAACGTGATGCATACATTCCCAGTGCAGCGCCACGATAGAACGTAGGACGCGATCATGCTCGATCTACATCCAGTACAGTGAATATTTTTGATGGAAGTTTAGATTTTGTGCTGGAAGTTGTCATCGTTTTACTCGACTTCCGATCGTTTTTTTTTTTTGGGTGCTATACCCGGACAGCACAGAGATCAGTGTCCAGTGCCGTTGCTGATGTTTGCTGACAGTGTTCGGGCGCTAAAACCCAACAGCGGGGGTGGAATTAGTGTCGCGACAATAGTAATGACGTGTGACGGCGTGCACTTGTACCATCCCGTCCCTCAGTAGTGGGGATCCCCCCCGGTCCGGAGTTTATCACAACACAATCGTCCAATTTCAAATGTGAGTTTCTGGGCTGTGTGTTTAACGAAACGCGTAGGGGCTATGGTGTTCGGTGTGTCATTAGAGTGTGTTCTCAAACATTACGACGGTTCTGGGCTCGAGTGCGTGTACGTGAGCTGAACTCGGTTTCCCCCCTATCATATAGTGTTCGCTTCGTGTGCATGAACTACCGCGATATCGTCGTTTGTCGTTGTCGTCGTCGAACGAGACGAGGGAAGAAAAAAATCCGATTACTAAGCACCGACTTCGAGCCAGACAGCAACGCAGCAAGCTTGCTAGTAGGTTCGCGAACGTGCTTGCGAACAGTTTGCCCTCTCCGATCATTAAAGTACCGGATAGCTCGTGCCCTGTTTTGTTGGCTACTTTACTGGAATCGTTTTAAGTTAGTAAAGTGCACATTTGAAGTGTGGTGAATTTAGCTAACTCTTCTGGTGGTCGACGGAAACAGTTTATGTACTTTAACTCCTCTGTAAAAACCCTGTAATACACGTGTACCAACGGCATACGTTTGGCAAGTGATTCCTACAGTAGAAACGACCCAAGAAAATGAACAGCACTGGCAGAATGTTCAAACAGCCGGAAGAAAGGTCGGTACCGTCACTAAAACGGAACAAATACTGTAAAGATAAGAGAGCTTACAGCGGAGGCTGCACGGTGTTGGATCAAACGTACCTGGAACATAGCCGTTGGAACATTGGTTACGCGTTATGCATGCAAGCTGCCCGCCATTGGCGGCAAACATAAACGACGATCTTCAAAAACTGGGCACGCACAACAAAAAAAAACACCCAAACTAGAATGAAATGTTCTCATGGTGCAAGAAATGCAAAAGCATTCTGGTACTTTACCCCAGGACTGAATGCGTTGTGTGGGGAAAAAACGAATCTTCAAAATGGCGCGTTCGAACAAGCGTCCAATTTCGTCGTCCGGTGTGCCGGAGAACGGTGTTTGACCGGGATACAAGGAATACAAACAGCAATGGCAGAATAACACAGCACCAGCAGTGAGTAAGTAAACATTCATATCAATCAACACCGACGGGGTTGGGGGGATGTATGTTGCGCAAGCACATGTTTCCGTTACGCATGCCACGAGGTTTTGATGACCGCTTGGCGCAAAATGGCGCATTTCGCCATGCGGTAGATGATGTTATCACGTTGTAATAAGATCTACCAATAGCCACATACTGCCCTGTTATGGATGTGCTGAGGTACATCCTTCCGATCGTGTCTACCATCGAGGGTTCGACCAAACGTGATCCTTCCGTTCGACGCCTGATTCGAAGAGGAGGGATCCGTGCATTGTTTCTGCTCCAGCTTTGTGAGCCGAATGCGCCGAACCAACAGCTCCATATCTTTTGCTATCGTCAGCGTGATGTAACGAAACGTGCCATCTCGCGCGCGGCCGAAACCGTGTGGCTCACCACACCGGGGAGGACTTTTTTGTGTGTGTGTGTCTTTTTTCCTGTTTGCGCAATCCATTGGTACCTCGCCCGTGTCTGCTTCCGACTGTGTTCTGTGCCTGGACTGGGTGGAAGATGAGGGGCCATGTGGTATTTATGGTTGTGAGCGTGCATGGTAAATTGTATGCTTTTTCTTTTATCTTGCACGCATTAGTGTTTTATCCCTTGCCAGTCGGGGATTTTGTTTATGGTGATGGTATGGAAAACCATATAAACCATCGTTATACATGGAACGTTAAGAATGTTCACACCAATCGTGTAAAAATTTGGCAGCCTTCAATGGAACATAGAGATGAAGATCACTGTTTCTATCTAAAGAACAATTCCTAATGTTTCTCCACACGAACCACGTGTATTGCAAAGAAAAAGAGAATAAGCAATCAAATTTATTTTCACCATTTGTATTTGTTGATTGATCTTCAGTTGCGTTCCCTATCAACAATTCCTTATCTTATCAGACAATAATGACAAAGACAGTGATATCATCAAGTGTATGGGCTTGTACTTGGTTGAGGAATAAATTCCTCGTTCCGAGTGTCACTCACTTACCACAGCATAAAGTGCACATCCTTACCTATATTTCCCACCGTATCTCTGAGAGATCATTTCCGCTTTGGAGCTTTTACTCCATCCAGTCACGTCGTATGATGTGGAGATGCATCGAGGAGTACAGTTAATTTACACATTAGCATGGTACGAGCCGCTTGCATGTGTGGTTCTATTTGGGTGAAACATTGCCGCTTACCTTTCCACATGCCTTCCTGGAGTGGTAGGCAATCGGGAGTGTAAAGCTAGAAACAGATCTTATTCTCACACACAAGCTCTGCAGGAAGTTGCGTTCTCTCCAACGATGAGTGTTATGAATTATTTAAAATAAGACCAAATGCGTCGAGCTACACGGTACCGACTGGCGCTAGGCCAACCAGTGGCAAATGTATGTATGTTTGTGAAAATGTATATCACCCTTAGACGAACTCGTGATGCATTCTAATTAACATGTACCTACTAAACAAAACCATACAGTGGCCAACCAACATCCGAGCATCTCCCAGCTTTCCCCACACGAACGGCATCCATATATGCATAGTTCTTGCGAGCATCGTTACCTTCAGTTCCAGGTAATAGCAACGGCGGCATATAACACACCATCAAACCCGTATCGGCGACGTGGTTCGGTTTCGGGTTTAGCATACATTTGCAACTTTTGCCGGCCAGCATTTTGTTGTTGGGAGGAGCGTTCGATGGAAGAAGGGAGGCACTGGGCACTGGGAGACGGCTTACCCATCGTCGGCCAATTCATTCAACCGAGGTGCATCTACGATATATACTCGCAACGCGTTCTGTGCAACACGGTAAGGCGCGAATAAGCAGCGCTTGAGCGAAATGTGGGTTAAACAGCTCGAGCATATTCAGTAGAATTCGGAATAGCAGTGGCAGCTGCTGCTGCTGTTCGGAAATACAAACTTTGCGCGTGTGTGTGCAGTACGCGCAGATCGATCGCACCCTGATGGGGGTAAATTTGGAATTCTAATTTACAGCTCTAACACCTCGATGTCGTGTGTATAGGGTGCCCTCACACTGGTTCCTTTCCGTCGGCTTTACAAACACATAGTGCAGCTGTGGACGAATCGCTAGTGGAGGCTTTTTATTTTATTTCACACTTGTTGAATTATAAAATATTCTATAAAACAATAACGTCAATAGAACAATAATAATTCTAACGTCTTTTGCTAAAATAAAATGTTATATCAGTGAATTTTATTTAGTGATGAGAAATGTACCAAAATTTGGTACTGGTAACCCTCAATATTTGCCAAAAACCTGTGCACATAGGGGAGCTTACGATGTTTATCATGATCTTGACGCAATTTTAGGATCTCGAATAGGGCTTGATTATAATTCTTAATAATTCTCAGATAAGGTATCGTATGCAGTATCATACGTACTCAATGTTAATAGTTGATACTGATTCACCACTTCCCAGGACGCTCTAGATCTAGTCAGTTCTTCCGATCTCAATATCTTAGATCATGGGACTACGCTCCCATCTTTAATAGATTTTTACCGAATTGTTTATAAATTATTAGTTTTGAACAATCCTAAACTAAACAGCAGTGGAGATACTGACAACTCCTCAACTTTTAGTTAGTACTCTTCACTTTGTATCCTTGCTCATGAAAGCTCTCCCAATTTAATAGTTTAATCCATTTTAACTTCTTGGTCTTGCCTTAAAATAAATTTGTACTTTGTTTCATCATAAAAAACACGAAAACAAAATTGGAATATCTCCTATCCTGCGCATAATGAAATAACATAACTCCCTCAGCGTACGCTAACAAAATGTCACTCGCAGAATTGTCGGTACCAACACTCATCAATCGATGCAAACACTTGCGGATTAATGCCACGGATTGCAACGTGCGTACTCGTATGCAGCTGAGGTGCAACATAATTCCGCCTATCGTTTCGCGCCATCAATCCACGCCGTGCATCCCGCTGAACATGGGACAACCGTCAGCAAATAGCACCACCGCGCTGCTCATCGCATGCATGGCCGATTGCATAAAATTAACTAACATCTTTAGCGCGAACCGGTGGACAGATGACGAAAATCGTGCGTCCATCCGTTTGCCACGTTGCCATCGTTTGTTTGCGGCACGCAGGCGCACGCATCGATATCATCTCTGGCCACCAGGGCGGTTTATGGTGTGCTGGAGGTTTTCGTTCGGCCTTGCATGCTTGATTTGAGAAGGAGGCGCCATGTTAACCGCTTTGTCAAAGCGCATGCCGTCACGATGCGTCTCTATGATGCACAGATGGGGGAGGAGGAAAGGGAAGGTACAGCGACCGTGTAAGGAATCGGTATGTCGTGCCTAAACGTAAACATCGTCCTCTTCCTCTTGCCAACCTGCTCTTTACCCCTCCGCTTACGAAAAGTTAAGGCGTAGCGGGACAAAAAAGTGCAGCGATTAAATAATGGCTCACTGTTGCATTTCTACTGTCTTGCGTGTATTTTTTTTTTTTTCATTTTGCATCGGCCTGCACTTTAGCCACAAATTACTCGGGGGATGTGCACTGTCACAAGGGACACACGGGACATGGTGGTTGATGAGTGGTGAAAGATGTGCACTTGCACACGCTGCCATCGTTGCCGTAGACACATTTATGCGTTCGCATATGTCCGTTTGAGCTGCACCATCGCATGACATCGCTTATCGTAAACTGATGACCTCGGTGAGACGAATGCCCCTCTCCCTGGTGTGTGCGTTTGTGTGTCCCGAGTTTAAAACTTACGCTGAACCGAAAAGAACTTTGATCTGGGCACGAGTCGAGAGTGCAAAGATTACTCGAAAGTGCTTAGATTTATGTTTTCTCGGAAAAAAAAATCTACTCGGGACGGTCGGGATGCACACATTTGCATCTTCGACACGTGTGACCAATAAAAGGGGATGGAGTGGGGGAAGGGGATCTGTACAATAACCATAAAATCCGTCCCATCCGCGCACGGGTTGCATAACGTGTGACATTTTGTTTGGTTCAATCGAACGACAGATCCACTTCTTGGAGGAGTTGTACTCGGTGTAGGTAACTGATGAGCAGCAGTACAGTAAAATTGCTGGAGCTGCCGTACACCGTACGCTACGCAGCCCTCATAACGATTATTATTATGATTGATTGGCTAGTAAATAGAAGAAAAAAAAAAACAATATATACAAGCACCCTTAAACCTTCAGTCTTTAAAACGTCCTGCTCATTGAACATCATCTAAAGCAGTGGTCAGCAACAACGGTACGACTCCCGAGAGGCACGATACAAAAGAAATATCGTAATTTTGTCTGAAATCTGCTAAATCGTGAGGATTAATTCTGTGAACAATAAAAACAAACTCTCAAAAACTGGGATTCCTTCTGAAACCTTGGTGATCTTATGTCTCGGATGCCTAAGACTTGTGCCACATAAGAGACAAAAACAAGTCTACAAAACGACTTTAAGGAATAAAATCCCCAATATCTTATTTGAATTTCTACAATAATTGAATAGCAACTAAGGTATAGGAGTTTAGGAAATAAACAAAATACAATAATTTGAAAAAAATAGTATATAATAAACAATATAGACAAGACATTCATTATGTTGGTCCCTTTCGTTGGGGATTTCTAAGATATTTGATTTTTTGTTCTAAGAAATTTGTCAACCACTGAACCGTGGCATAAGTGTATGCTGCTTCATCACATTGAATGTAGCGCTGTTGACATTGATAGTTGGCTAAACTGTCAAGGTTTAGATTTTTATTTTTTGTAATATTTCTTTCCTTTTTATTCCAAATACACAGGCTTGTCTAATGGCACAAAATAAAAAATGAATGAAAAAACTGCAATATTGATGAGAACATACTTAACATCTTGTCGTTTATTTTTTGTCGTTGTGCGCCAGTAACGTAACGCTGTCTGCATCGGTTGTGGTGTAGTGAAAATGAAAGACTTCAACGCACGCGATGCGATGAACGTAAAGCCCGGTCAACGCGTCCGTACATTGCGGTGAGGTGTACCGGACAACGGTGAGCCTTATATAATCGTACCGTGGCGAGAGACGCTTGCCGGGCACATGTGGCACGCTTTGGCAAGGTCAAGAATCTACCAAACGGTGACGCAAATAGCGTGTTAGTGTAGCGCCAACCTTGTGATACACAGGACACGGGCAGTTTTATTGAATGCTCGTTGCTACAGACGAATGGCGATTGTTTTGTAAAAGTGCGTTAAGTTGGATAAACAAATGCATTTAGACCGTAATAGTATGAATATTTTTTGGCTTTTCTTTATATAATAATATTCATAAACTTTTGTAAAAAAAATGCATAAATAAACCCATTTAGGATTTAAGCGATTCAGCCCACGATGCAATCACCAATCTTCGTTAGTCGCCAACACTGCAGAACATTTTGTGAGAGGTTTTCCGATTAAATAAAAAAAAACACTTCACCACACTACAGCTACCCTCTAACGATGATTAAGCTATGTACCGTTCTTGGCTTAGCCGCTAGCAGATTTAAATCAGTCAGATGGTTTGCCCTTCAAAGGTGTCACTAATCGTTACTGATGGCAAACCCCCGGCGTCCGATGGACCTGCGACACTTGCCTCACCTGACACTCAGCGGTGTTCGTACTGATGACCGGCCCAAGGTTGATCTACCGGTGTACTTTGGAAGAAACGGTTCTCTGTGAGTTTACCCCACAGTGTGCTAAAAATAAAGTCCCCTACACTGCTCACACGTTCTACACGTGCTTTAGAAGATCGGAAGAACCCAATCGCGTACCAAAGGGGAACGATTAATCAACATGCATCGGGGAACGAGAACGAATCGGTCTCACGATTCATCGAAAGAGAAAGGAAGTTGTTTGTTAAAGCGAACAGAACACTCTTGCCGTGCCGTGCAAAATAATAGCTGTACGGTTACAATCAGCTGACGATGAGAAGCTGTATGACGCACGATCGTATGAAGGGTTTGCATTATAAAAAAATACATATGCCATCGGTTTGATGTACAACAATGAAGGAATCTTTGTATTTTTTTGGGATTAAGGAACGCTTGCCAACATTAAAGTTCCTGGATGTCTTCGAAGTGAGCAACGAAACACAGTCATCATCCACTGCTAGGTGGAAAATCCCCACAGTCATCTTTAAAGTTCATTTCCTACTGCAAAGTGCATCAGTATGCATCGATTATACGCCGTATCTTCCCACGAGTTCATAGAATTTGTGTATGATATTGTTTGTTTTATTTATTGAACTGTTTCCAAGAACAGATGCTAGAGTGTAGCCAATGCAGGGGTATTACACGGCGCATGTAAGATATTCTCCCTTTCGCAGAAGGGGAAAGAGAGCTGGAAACTATCAGCGAGGAGATCTCAACCATGCGACAGATCTTGGAGAAGATGGCAGAGCAGGTGTTCTGCACTGCTTCGATAACATCCTTATCTTCAAGGTCGTTTATCATAGAATAGCCCAGAATAAAACTTTACGACACAAGTTTAAGCTCCTTTAGAATACCGGGCAAGCTCGTCAGACATGTAAGAATTACCAATGTGACACAGCAGGTGAGGGTGGATGGATAACTCTCAAGGTTTACTCCAAGGGAGTAGACTAACCGTAATTGGTTTACGGTTCTTCTACGCAACATATGAATACCAGAAACGGAAAACTTTAGGTTGGAGCTTAAAGAGGCAAAAACTAAAATGAAAATGGCTGGAACAATAACGAGATAAGAATCTAAATGAAGAGGGTCCAATCAACAGAGATCTTACTAAAAAAACCTGATCTATACAGGAGTGTAAGAAGGTGATCGTACCTTTGAAGTCATCCAAAATTTCATCTTCTTCTTCTGCGGCTCTAACAACCTTGAGAGGTTTTGGCCTGCCATTTCTGA
>KI423637.1:10376-26974 GCA_000473375.1 Anopheles culicifacies | reverse complement strand
TTACTAAATTGTATTCATCGTAAAAAAAAGGTCAAGTAACAATAGAAAACCAATCAGATATAAAGTTATTTAAACGAACGAGAATGATCCTACATCTGACCGATTACTGCACATGATATCAATAATCTGCCGAACGCAAAACAAAGCCCTTTTTCATCGTTTCCATTCGGCGACATATTGTGAGGAATTTTCATTTATTACCGCCCATTACAATAGTAGAAAAACGCTACCATTTGTTTTTTGAACTGTTCGCCTCAAATACCATAATCATTTGAAGCACACTTGTCCACTAATTTCAATCGTTTGACAATTTTTGTTTTCACCCATTCCCATCGACCGTAAAATAGCGTTTTAAATAATCTGTCGATAAGCGTCCTACATTGTGCCGGGGCCGGGGCCGATGCATTCCCGGCTCACCGGAAACGTTTGAATGATCGTTATTAAATCACTGTAGCCTGAAATTGCCGATCCGGTATTACAAAAAAAATGTGTATGTGTGGGCATGTGGGCAATACGCACACACACACATAAAAACCCCCAACGCGATGCAGCAAAATAAAAGCAAAACACAAAATATAAAAACGGATTAAGTACAACAAAATGCAAAATATTGAATTGATTGCATTAAACAAAAGAGAGAAAAAATGCTTCCATCCAGCTACTACCTAGTAAGCTAGTGCAGACTGCTTGAAACCCAGCACATGGGAATCATGTGAATTTGCCAACCCACCCAAAATCGAACGCGACTTCTGCCACATCCCGAAATAACACGAGAGAACGACCGAAAAAAAATGAGACACACCCTAACACACCGGGGTTCGTATTGTGTCCCGCATACTCTACGCAAAATCGGAAAATATGTCAATTTGAAATGTATTATGAATATTTTCATATCATTTCATGCGTATCGAAATTGTTTGCTCGCGTACGCGTGACGCGTTCCGGGTAACGGTTGGACACTCTGCGGAGGTGTTTTTTTTTCTATCGCCTTATTATTGCTGTCCCTGCTTGTGCGATAGTCCTTTGCCACTTTTACGCGTGGAACGTAGAGGGGATACGGAAGGGCACAGGGAAAAGAAGGACGAAGCAATACGGCCGTCAGGATCGATATACGCGCACCGTTAGTAGTACCCGGTAGGCCCCGTGGGAAAACGTTCTCTATTGAAATGCATTCCCAAACTATGTGCAAATGCGCAGCCTGCATCGCTAGTGCTAGTGCGGTTTTGGTGAAGCGGCTTGTATTGTGCAAAAATCGTCCCTTTAGGCAGTGGCAGAGAACAGGGCGCTACCGACCGCAAAAGGCCGTGTGTCAACGTGCGGTTCCATACCACAACCATGATCCTACAAAACTAACATATAAACATGAGAAAAATTTTCCGATCCCCCCCCCCCCACCACCCTTTCGCCTGGTGGGAAATGGGCGGAAGGGGGATGTCAGGAATTGCATCCCACTATTGCTGGCTGGAAAACGCATCGCGTGCGTATGTTTCAATCGAATGTGTGTGTGTGATTGTGTTTGGGCATGAATGTTCTCCTCCCACAGTGCCAAACACGATGCAGTCCCAACAGACTCTACACTCATAATGCAGACCAAACCACAGTGCAGCGTTTGAATTTCCCATGGGAGATAATATTTCTATCCCAACATGTCCCCAAACCACTCTCCAGCTTTCGAAAAGCATCCACTGGCAAGCATTTGTTTGGGGTCCACAAAATGGTATGTATGTCCACACTGTGGACCAATACACACACACACACACTCACACAAGCGTTGACCAGCATTTTTTGGGATGCCCGGGTGGCCCACGGGAAGTTATGGGAATTTATTTAATTTTCAAACAAGAACTTAAAACAAAAACTATCCCTAACCGAGCGGGCAGCCCAGTTTGCCTGGGCACAGTAACGCATCGGCAATTGAATTTGAATATTGCGAGTGCCTTGGGTGGACCGGACCAGATGCTGAATGTGTCATCCAGTGGATGGATGCAGCGTGCGCATTGTAATGCTGTACGGAGTGGCACATGCCATTTCCAACCAAACCCGGTTCTTTTAATTCAATAGCCATGCATTTGGGCAATAACAGGAACTAGGCGATAATTTGCGGGCGATGAATATTGAATTATGCTGCTACTGTTGTTTGGTTATTAATATAACTGAACGCTAACAAAATACCTATTGAATTATTGCGGTGTAGTCTGTGTGGAACTGTGTCGATATGTTTTCTCGTAATTGAAACCATACCTAGGTATAGTTCAGGACGATGGACTAACATATTGCTTTGGCACACAAAGTCTTCAAATATCCTTCTTTTCTTCTCTAAAATCCTTGGAGACACCTAATGTAGAATGTTTGGAATTTTGTTGAATAGATCTCTAAAGCGGATTTGGAGCGACTCGATGGTGGAGAGGAGATAGCGACGCCGGTCACTAAACGGGGGTAGATCCGAGGTTCGAACACCATTCGAACCGTTCCCCCGTACGCACATTTAGGTCACGAAAGCGAGAAATGGCAGGCCAAGACTTCTCGAGGGTGTAGAAGAAGAAGATCTCTAAAGGTCTAGGTTGAAGACCGAGCTCCTTAACAGAACTTGGTGGCCGCCTGCACCACCAAGCTTTAGATCCGCTAAATTCTTTTCATTAAGGTTGAAAGTCACTCACACACTCGTACATCGGATTTGACTAAGTTTATCAAAATGCTGGTAACGTGGACGGTCAAAAGAAATCTTGATAAGCCTTGAATTTGACCAAGACCTACAAAACGTCCTTGTTTACTCCATAAGGACTCCCATCCAAACAATCAAATAATGTTGCTGAGAGATAGTCTGAAAGAAAGACGCTTAGAGAGATTTCTTGAAGATCCGGAGTGATTCACATTGGACGATTTTGATAATGAGTGTTACAAGATCGTCCACAAGTATGAAGAAGCCTAAAATCCGGTAAAAGTTATTAGACATTGTGCACAAAACATTTGATGTAGTACTTACTTCCCATTCTGGCGTGATGGCCACTTCGCGATGTTAGTGCCTATGCAGATGCCGTTCACCGAGATCATAACCATTCTCGGTTGACCGCCGGTAAGTATTCAACGAAGCCGCTTATTCCTCTTGCCCTTAAACTGTAATCAATCGCAAAAATTGTATCCCATGGTTTCATTTTCTTTTACATGTATTTCAAACTGATATTCTTTTGTTTCGCGAGAACGCATAACATGGTAAGGTATAATAGGCCCTAGCCTAGGGTTAACGCGTTTAGGATCACATCTACCGATGGATTTAGTCTACATCCCCAAGTTCCTCCAGTGCAACCCAGTCATAAAGGTTGTCGTCTTCATAATTAAGCTGGTGGTAAAGCTGTGAAAAGCTATGTCGTAGCTTTTCATAGCACGGTATTTCCTCCAAACCCAAACCGCGACAATAAGTGAGATAACGGTCAAACTCTACCGGAAAGCCATCGCACAGCTCCTCGATGGAAGTGGACAGTTTTTTCTCCATTACTCGCACCGAACTATCCATGTAGCGGTCGAATTTTCCGTGCCATGGTAAAGAGCCACGGAGGAAGTACAGCATAACGTAACCGAGCGACTCCAAATCATCGCGCCGGCCCTGTTTAGCCTCTTTGTGAGCATTGATTGACATGAAAGTCTCCGTTCCAACACAGGGAGGGGTAAATTGATAGCCATTACTCGAGCAGTTCATCGCTAGTCCGAAATCTATCAAGTATACATCGCGTTGGCGCTCGGCAAGGCCCATCACGAAATTGCTTGGTTTGATGTCCCGATGGATAATATTCTTCTGGTGTATGTATTCGAGCCGCGCGAGCATTTGGTCGGCCAGCAGCAGGACGGTTTTTAGCGAAAACCGGTTGTTGCAATAGTGGAACTTATCCTGCAGTGATGGGCCAAGTAACTCCATCACCAACACGTCGCTATGGCCTCGTTCATCAAATGAATAAACTTCGGGAATTCCCGAGCCACCTGCGAGAGCGGCGTAGATTTGGAATTCGTTGCTCAAGCTCGATATCGGTAGTATAGGGAGCTCCACCTTTATCGCCACAGGTTTTTTGGTCCGTTTACATATTCCGTGGTAAACTCTACCGCAACCACCGAAACCAATTATTTTTTCGACGGTATACCCCTTAATATCCATTGCTCCCCAATTGCAGACCGGACTGCGCATATAGATGTGCGCTGTAAAGATTCGAAAGATTCTTAAAACCTTAAACGATTAGGTGACGATTAACATGCGTTTGTATAAAAAATACCTTTCATTACATACCTTTTTACTTTATTCCAACTCGTTTGGTCTTGTTCGTGATGATAATTTTTCGTTCACCCTGCACGCTTTCCTTCGTTGTATGGAATTTGACACTTGAGACTGTTGCGTTTGCGCCCATGCATATTCCCAGAACAAACTGTCATGTCCATGTGGTTCCACTACTCTTGCACCTACGCACCTTCAAATGGAACGTTTAGTTCGTATGCATTTCCGCATGTTAAATGAGTTTCATTTGTTATTGCACTGTAACGGCGCCTGTAATAGCGCTTCCATATAGCATTCATGCATGAATTTGATTTGTAAGCCATGATGCCGTTTGTGTTAAAGTTGGCGCCGGAAGTGTCCGTATGATTGTTATTTGAATTTAACGTCAATATACGCATTCTCCAACGCGCATGTGATGTCACACGAAATGGCCTATGCGAACTCGCTGTGTTCACAGCTGACAGTCAGCTGTTGTTTACACCGGTTCTTTTGACATGTATCGAGGAGAAAACATTAAAAAGGAAAACATCAAAACAATCCATGTAAAATTGTGCATTTTTGTGCCGAATAACAGCAAGTACCATTGCGTGGAAGCAATCGGTAGCTTTCAAGCTACGTCGGAAGTGATTTCGTGGACGCTGTGAGCATGTTGAAGTTGTTACTCTCACCGCACCGACAAAGCTGCTGGCAGGGATTGCTGCGGTCGGTACCTTCTACGGTGGCTCACCAGTGGATTGCATAACCTCAACATGTTTCCTTTTCCATTCTAGATCTGCTCCATACAGTGGCGATAGTCAACATGTACTGTTTCGCAAAACGATTCAATCGTTCGGTACCGGCCGGTCGGGATTTATTCAGCCTTTCCGTAACACTGCCCACCGTGCCGTACGTCCATCGCACACGGTTAGCAAAACAGGGTCACAAATTGGTGGGCGACTGATAAAAGTGTTGCTTGGTGGAACCGCCATCAGTTTCACGTTGGGCTATCAGTATCGAAAGTTGTTTGTGCACTGTGAAGCGTCTGTAAATCGGTTAGCCGGTCAGCGTAGTTTGCTGGACGATGGAGCAGTACGGTTCGATTGGTGGAAGTTTTGGCGCTACCTGAGGCGCCATTTGGGAAAGTTAATTGGTGCAGTTTTGGTAAGAATTTGAACAACCATTTGTAGCGTTTTGGTGAAATGTATCTTCTTTTTTTGTTCTTGTGAATTGCAGGCGGCACTCGCCGTAGCGTATTTCAACATTCAAATACCGAATCTGCTCGGTGTGATCGTTAACAAGCTAGCTCGGTACGCTGGCAGTAACCTGAAAGAGTAGGTATCATTGGAAACATTCCACAGCATTCACCGAAAAAGCATTTCATAATCCTCTTCCCTGCCAACAGTATCAATACAGCGGGTTTCTTTCGCGACATGCGAGGCCCTGCACTGCAGCTGTTCGGCATGTATCTGGCCCAGTCCGGTTTTACCTTCCTGTACATACTGCTGCTCAGCCAGATCGGTGAGCAGATGGCGGCCAGCATACGGCAAGACTTGTTCAAGCAAATCATCATACAGGATCTGGAATTTTTCGACCACAACCGGACGGGCGAACTGGTGAACCGGCTGACGGCAGATGTGCAGGATTTCAAGTCCAGCTTCAAGCAGTGCATTTCGCAAGGATTGCGAAGCTTTGCCCAGCTCATCGGTGGAGGCATTTCGCTGTTCTGGATTTCGCCACAGTTGGCCAGCATTGCGCTCGTGTCGGTCCCATTAGCGGTCGGCATGTTTGCGCTGCTCGGCCGTTCATTGCGCCACCTGAGCAAAAAGGCCCAGGCCCAGTCGGAACGGGCCACTTCGGTAAGTGAGGAAGCGTTGTCCAACATACGAACTGTGCGGGCAAGTGCTAGCGAGTACAGCGAGATAGAACTGTTCCGTGCCGAGACGGAAAAATCGGCCGTGATCTCTCAGCAGCTTGGTGCCGGGATAGCCGTGTTCCAGGCGCTAAGCAATCTGTGCCTTAACGGGATGGTGCTGACAACGCTGCTGCTCGGCGGTCACTTCATGTCGGCAAATTCCATCAGCGCCGGTGATTTGATGGCATTCCTGGTGGCGGCACAAGGTGTCCAGCGGTCCCTCGCACAAGGTTCCATTCTGCTCGGATCGGTAATCCGCGGCATGACGGCCGGTGCGCGGGTATTTGAGTTCCTTAGCCTTGAGCCTCGCGTAGACCTGAAGCATGGATTAATCATCCCGGAAAGCAATTTGCAAGGAGAAATACGCTTCGAAGGTGTACAGTTCGTATATCCGACACGACCCAACCAGCGTGTGCTGAAGGATTTCAACCTTGTGCTCCGACCCGGCCAAACGGTTGCACTCGTAGGGGCTAGCGGCAGCGGAAAGTCTACCGTTGCGGCACTGCTGGAACGGTTCTACGAACCAACGGCGGGTCGCATCACGATCGATGGTTACGAGTTGGGCCATCTGGCCCCAAGCTGGTTACGGGGTGAGCTTATCGGATTTATCGAACAACAGCCCGTCTTGTTCGGCACAACTATTTACGAAAACATTCGCTATGGTCGGCCGAATGCCACCAGAGAAGAGGTGATGGAGGCTGCCAAAATGTCGCAATCGCACGAGTTCGTTAGCCGGTTGCCGGACGGGTATGATACGATGGTGGGCGAGCGTGGCATACAGCTGAGTGGTGGCCAGCGGCAAAGGATTGCGATTGCACGCGCCTTACTAAAGCAACCGACGATTCTTATACTGGACGAAGCGACCAGCGCTCTCGATGCGGCCAGTGAAGCGGTCGTCCAGAGTGCGCTCGATGCGGCCGTGCAGGATCGAACGACGCTGGTTATCGCGCACCGTTTGTCAACGATCCGTAATGCGGACCTAATTGTGGTGCTGGACCAGGGCCAAATTGTAGAAGTGGGCACACATGACAGCTTGATAAGGGCACAGGGTTACTATTACGAATTGGTGAAGCAACAGGAGCGACAAAAGCGACAGGAACAAGATGTAAGGGCATATGGATAAGCGAATGAAATGACGAGTAGGTGGATTCGTTATTTGTTACTTTAGCTTAGAGATTTAGCTGTTACGAGATCATTAATTGCGATTGGTGCTTAGGAAATTGATTTGCAAGCTATATAAAGACAATTTATTGCAATAAAGCAAATTAGGGCTATTTATTCAGTGGAATGGAATGTGGTGTTAATTGTGAGATCATACAAATTACATTATCCATTTTTTCTTGACGGCATTTGGTACGGTAATGATTAGTCTACCGTTCATTTTATTTCCACATATTTATGCATTATTTCATACCGAATTTCAAGTCTGGCCACTATCGGCTCTTTGTACCACCGGCTCATGGTTAGTTTGATGAAAAACGAGCGAACGTTTATTGGAATAAGATTTCTCACACCATTCGCATTTGTAGATCCGAACCATATCGGCATTTCCACCACCCGGTGGATGTTTCCTGGCCATGTGTTTCTTTAAACAGCGCGCTAACAGCTTAACGTTACACACCGGACAGCTTTTCACCATGTGATCGCGCTGATGATCGGCTAGGTGGGGTTTCGATGCAAACGATTTGTCACACTGATCGCATTGAAAGGCACCCCGCTCGGACAGTGGCCTATGTGCCGCATGTTTTCGAGCCATGTGCATGCTTAGCACGCGCAGCTTAATCATCTGATTGCAGACAGGACACTCCTTCGTTTGATGGTTGCGCTGGTGATCGATCAGGAGCGTTTTGCAGTGGAATATCTTATCGCACTGATCACACTTGTACAGTCGCTTATCGGGCAACAGATCTGCCTTCGGATGGTTTAGTGCGATGTGCTCCTTCAGGTAACGTACTATGATCGTTTTCCGGCACACTGGACACTCTTCCAGCTGATGGTTTCGTCGGTGATTGTTAAGCTGACGAGTGTTAAAGAACGACAACTCACAGAAGTCACACTTGAAGGGGAGTTCTTTGTTCTCTTGTAAACGTTCCATACTCGTTGAGGAAGCACTGGTCCGATCTACGATATTAACACAGGTTATTCAGCTTAATTGTAATAGTAAATTCATTTATCCATTTACTTACCTTCTTGAATGGTGGGTACATTTTCGACTAGTATTTTCTGTTCCGCCGAAGCTTCATCGTGTGAAATGTATTCCAATTTTACTTGCACGTGGTCCCCTATGGAGGGCGTAACTGTTGTTTCGCCTATCTCAATCTCATCCGAAAACGAGTAGTCTGCCGTATCGTCAGTTGTATACGTATTTGCTGAAAGCTCGTACCGAGTATCTTCTGCACTTGTTTTACCTCGTTGCGATTGATTTTCTCTTTTTATTTGAATGTGTGGGATGTATTCGGTATTATGAATCTTAGATTCATCGTTTTGTACGTTTTCCACCTTAATTGTTGCTGGAAAATGTATCGCATTTCCCACATACCGTACCGGGGGTGAATTTATCCAACTGTCGGTGCTACACTGTGATTGGGCCTGCATTGTGATGTTACGCCTGATAACGATACTGTTTGCTTGAGCTAAGCTTATGGTTAGGCTGTATATTTAGGGATACTACATCCAAATAGTTTCTAAGCTGATTTTCTGTACGAGAATAAATGTAGGAATGTTTGTTTACAAATAGGTTGGCATGACAGCTGTTCAGTGCAGTACTAGAGCAAAGAAAATGTTTCAAAAAAATACAATGTTTTCTGATTTTTTTATTCAAGTTGTATTACTCCACAAACGTTGTAAATAACGCATAACCAAGAAATACTCATTTCACTTAACATAACTGTCGCTTTTACGTAATTCCAGTGCAATTCATAATCGCACCGAAATTGTAATGAAGGCCATTCAAGCCGCCACTATAAACCGTTCACAAATTGTTGACGTTTCGGGATGACACCTACGTACCGAGTGAATGCACACACACAGAGAGAAATCAGTAAACACAAAACCTGACCAAACAGGTCAAAAGAAAATCAGCAGCCCAGCAGAACGGCGTGCGGTGCAAACGTGAGCAAAATCCACAAAGAGTATAGCAAACAATATCAATTGGTGGGCGCGTCGTGTCGTTTCGTGAATGAGGTAGAATCAAGAGAGCATAAATCGCTACAAAACGTGCAAAGTTGTGTGATTTTCATTTGGCCATTAAGCTCGGTTCCCCGTGGCTTCCAGAGTTGAATTCCAATTTTTGACAGGGAGCAGTGCGTGTAGATAGCGATATGATGGGCCCGTGGTTGCTTAAATATTTCTCTATTGGGCGTTGACATGGTGTGCATAAGAATTAGCTGTTCTTAGTCATGGCGCAAAAGTGCATCGAATTAGAGGATGTTAAATGGACCATGCTGATAGTTGTTTCTTCGAATGCTACGGATTGGTTCGATTGGTGGTGAAAGGGCCATGCAAACCTGTCCCGTGCGTGCGTGTGTAAACGGTCCTCCCGGTAGTGTTACCCCAAAAGGGGACTGTTTGCTGTACAGCTTCCGGGTCATTAGTGGGCTCATTTCAGTAGGCCGATGTGCGCCAATTGAATAAAGTTTATTTCTATGTTTATGGTTCTGTTGCAAAAGAAAGCAGTTGAAACAATGTCCAGTAAAGCGACAGAAAAATGGTTTGGCCACGACACAACGACGAGAAAGGGGCCACATATAGCAAAGAGCAGTTGTGAAACGGTGTGTGTGGGTGCACATGTGTGAATTGCAAGATTGCAGGGTTAGTCATAGCGCATGGTTTTCTCATGAGTATTGAAAAAGTGTGAGAAGGGAAAAGAATCAAACGAATTATTTTTAAAACAGTAAAATAGGTTCAAAATACGTTGGTTACATTTGGCTTTTTTTTTAAATAGCTTTAAATTGGAACAATTGTAGGAAAAACACAAAGCATTTGATTCCATGATGTAGTTTGAATGCACTAGCCCTGCCAAGCAATCGATTGATTCGTTCGACTGTGTGTGCGTGCCGGCTTGAATCGTTCAGTCGTGTGAGTGTGTGTGTGTGTGAGGTTGAAAGTGTTTGTGGTGCGTGATTGCAGCAGCAACAGCAGCCGAAGGCAACCAGGAGTAGGTTCCTTTTTTTTCTATGCCGCACACAAGCGTACAGAGCAAAGGAACGCTCTCGCCTTGTTCGACACAGTGACGGTAGTGTGTGATACGGCATCGAACGAGACAAGTGGCAGTAGGCAAAGGATGCATTTTTCGTTGCATTCCTCAGTGTACAATAAATCATAATGTTCTATTGTTTTTTGGCCGTACTGTTCTATACGTGAGTCTCAGTGTACATGTGTATGTGTGTGTGTGGTACACGATAAGCATAAGTTTGGTAGCGAATAGAAACAGTGCTGCTGGTGGTGCAACTTTTGTACAAGGACGACAGCACGAGCAACAGCAAATTGCACGAGTCAGGTGAAACACACCAAAAGAGCCTTTCATTTGTATCGAAATTACGAATGGCGGAGGTTAAGAACTTTCATTACAACAAAACACTTTGTGTTTATGGTTTTTGCTTGGGACGCTGCGCTTAAGGTGTGTGAAAATTTCGAGGTCATTCGCGGGAGAAACCGATTCGGTGCAGGTACTCTCTTGTTCTCTGGATAAATGAGATTCCAAAGCAATGTTTCCTTATCAAACGAATGGATGAGGGATGCTGATTCTGCGGTAAATTTGGAATGCATACCATCTCCTTTGGATCCAAATGGGTTGAAACCGTATTCATGCTTACTTTGATGGTCTACGTTACAAATGCATTCTCTAGTGTGTACATGTGTGGTAAAATTGGTGAAGAATTTCCAAAATAATAGACCAAACACACCCACCACTCTTGTCCAATATAGGAGGATAGCCGTGCTTGACCTCACCCAGGTGTGAAACATGTTCGGCTGCTCTACGTTTACTTTAGTTTAGTATTGAGTTATTAAAAAATCTATTGTATATTCCATTTAGCAGCAGTGCTCTCTTCGTGTGAAATGTAATCGTGTGTGTAGATGGTGCGTGAGTGTATGTGATGCGCGTAGTGAGCCATGAAGCCATGATTTGGCCGCAGTAAATTGTCCCCAAAAGTAAACCGAATAAAAAAAAAGGGCTTTTAATGTTTTGTTCCGAAGCCAGCCAACAGGGTTGAAATGACAGCGTCGTAGTTCCCGCTCATATTGTGCTGTGAAGAAAGTGTTACAAAGTGTTTGGAGCGGAAAGAAAACATACCATTCAAGGGTAAAGGAAAGCTCCAATGAGCTAGTTTAGTAAAGGTGCTGTAAAATCTGGTGAAATTTCGTTCGTCAAGTGGTTATCTGTGGATATCTTTCCGCGTGAGAAAGAAAGTTGTCCAAGCAGGCTACGCGTGGATTACAATCCGAAGAACGAAAACATCCGGAAGGTGTAGCAAACAAAGTGTTCGCCAAAAGGTTCTAGTGCGCTCTGCTGCGAGTTTAACGATGGGCAATTGCTTCAGCAGTACGGCCAAGGCCGATCCGAAAGATCCCGTCGGTCCAGGACCGATCGATAGTGAGCCGGTACTGGCCGGCAATCCGGTGGCGACTCCACCACAGGAAGCAATCCGCCAGCCAATCCCGGCCCTGCCCGATCCGGGCAATGATTCAATCAGTACGGCCAAAATCTTTGTCGCACTGTACGACTACGATGCGCGCACGGACGAGGATCTCAGCTTCCGCAAGGGCGAACATTTGGAGATTCTTAACGATACTCAGGTAAGTCGTGTAATCCCGTGGGAATAAGGCGACGGTTCGAAAGGACCACAGGAGAAGATGATGAACGTCAGATGAATGGAAAAAATCTTAAAGAGTGCGGTATAAAACCGAACGCACCGAAATGATCTGAACTGAGGGCCCGTACACGGAAGTTCCTGCACGGGATGGATGGTTAAGAAGGATCCGTGAGAAGGAAGCCCATGAAATGTACCAATCTTACCCACTGGCCTGCGCAACATAATGTTATGATTGAATGAAAGGAACCAAGACTCCAAGGGTGCTGCGGGATGATGAAAGTAAAGAATACGTTCGAAAAGAAACGACCGAAAGACGAATAAACAAACATACACACACTTACACACAAAATACCTGTTGTCCAAAGCGGGGAATGAGAGTGAAGCATAAGTGTAAGTCAAGAATGGTTCGGTCTTAAATTATCCCACCAGCAAGTATTCTGAAGGAACGAAAAGCTGTACGTACATGAAAACCGTCGAAAGCTGGTCCGAGTGGGAATGGATAGAAATTCGACTGGTGTATAGTACACGCACACATACATACGCCGATCAAGACGATAATCTTCGCCATTAAGATCCGGCGGGCAGCACGTAATGTCCCCCTTTTTTTTTGTTCTACCGTCTTTGTTGTAGTTTTGGCGTTGTTTTCGGTGCCTGAATGCGACTGATCATGATGGACGCGATCAACGTCGTGATTAACCACAGCAACAAACACGAAACGACCGTGCAGCCTCACATAAACACATAGGCAGCTGGTACGCGGTGTGCATATGTTTATGTTTTGGGTGTTGTTTTTGGTTCGGTAATTTGAAACGTTGGCGGAATGGTGGGCTTAAAGCAAGCTGTAACTGGAAATCCGTGTCGAACGTAGTAAGGGCGAGCGTCGTATGGGACCTTTGATGTTGGGGTTCGTTTTTTTTTTTGCTCAAGTCGTTTGTTTCATTACTGCTGTTTTTGGAAACACGATACGTTCATTGAAAGCACTAGCTAAATTTGATTTTTATCAATGAACAACTTTTACGAGGGGCTTGCAAGTTCTTTTATCAATGTATCTTATTTAGTTGTATTTACCATTTTAATTAACACCATAAATCATTTTCAATCAGGCATAAAAAAGATCAATTTCTACATACGTAGATAAAAGAAAAGGTTTGCGAAATATGTTGTGGAATATTTCTCCAAACGAAATTGTTATGATTCTAGAATACATGTTCGCATGTTTTCAACTCCAGCCGTAAAATATATTTTCTAGATACAATCAAATTACAATAACCCAATCTCATTCTAATATTACGAAGATTCCGTTCAAATGTGGTAGTAATATATTGCTTTTTTCAGCAATACGGCCTGGCCGTTCTTAATGAATAAAAAAAAAAAAAATATATTGCTTTTTTCAATAAACAAGTAACAAGTGTTCGTATAATTATGTTACGCACTGTATTGCAAGCAAATGTCTTGTACTGTTCTACATTATGTACTATTTCAACATTATTTCAACATTGAAAATTCCTCTCCAGAAGATGCCTTGCGTAAGCGCAAATATGTTGAAATGCCTTTTGAACGTTCTGCTTGTTCACACCAAACGATCATAAAACGCATCCTATGCACATAATCATAATGTTCCCATCGGACGATCGCGTTGTGCAACTGGAAGCTAACAATCCCGCATCGTATCGTGTAAATAATTTGTCTACCAAATCGTGCCTTAACTGAGAGAAGTTGAGAGAATGCTAACCTCGATCCCGGAACTTTGATTCTGAACTGCCAACGTCAGTGACGGTGTAATATGCAATCGATTCCCGCCGGGTGCCATCTGGTTCCGCTTCAGAGGTTAAATTTATCCCAAGGCGTGTGCGTGTAGTCCGATCGCATAAGTTTGATCGCTGCATTAGGTCGACATATTGCCCTGCACTAATAGCCGAATGGGATGGGAGAGAAAGAGAGCAAATCGGGAGAAGGGACTTCGAAACCTTGTTAGGGATGAGGAACGATAGGTTGATGGGTGGAATGTTCTATAATGAGGGTTGGATGTAGCCCTTGATCGACCACATTCCATTCGACGTTGATGGTGGTGATGAGCATATTTTCGTTGGACGACGGTTCTGTGTTTGCATCATGGCGTGAAATGGCGATAGAATTATCTTATAATTGTTCCTTTTCTCTATTTTTATCACAATAAATCAGTTTATTGTAAAATTATGATCAAATGCTTTCAACAAATCAAATCAATACAACAAAAAACGTCGAAAGTTGTGCACGAAGAAGATCGTTACAACAATCTTTACCTATTTTGTAAGATTAGAAATAATGTGATGTTTGTCTCGCACGCCTTTCACGCTGCTGATGTACAAATCGAACTATAATTTGTATGTTTTTTTTTGTGTGTGTTGATGCTCATTTAATGTTTTGTAAATACTCACTATCGCGCTCGTTGCCCAACATATCAGCCTCTTCTGAGCGGTTGGAAAGCGAAAGTTTCCCATTCAGCGGAGCAGACCACGTGCCATTTGCTGATATGTTGGTTTCAAATTCGGTTGCGGTTGAATGCGAATCTACGATGAAACAGCTCGGTCAAACTTTATCGACTGCTGGCTGGGTAGTTCAGTTCGCTCCACTACCATGCCACACTGTGATAGCGCCGTCGATGCAGCGTCGTTTAATCGCATCGTTACGTTGGAGTGCGTTTTGTGGTGTTGTTGCTTCCCTCACTCTTTGCTGATAGTGCGAAGGCTGGTGATGTTGCAGAAGCTTTCATTTGCCGTTTTTTTTTTGCTGCTAAAACGAGCATTGCCCACTACAGGTGGCGCCAATTACGAGAGGAGAGGGCATTTCGCGCCGACTTGCTCCAATCGACCACGTCAAAGCGCCATGGGCTGGGGCAGTCCATTAACATTATTAGTAACTAATGATTCGTTGCGGAGGCAGAAAACTTCTTTTTTTTTGCGCGTGTGTGTTTGCTAGGTTTTACTTTTCATCAGAAAAATGAAGAGCCGAGGTGGTACATCTTTGTGATGATTCGCTTTCGTTCCACCTTTTTTTTCTTATTCGTGCTATGTAGTGCCAAAAAACT
Organism: Anopheles culicifacies; assembly: GCA_000473375.1. Classification (NCBI taxonomy): domain Eukaryota; kingdom Metazoa; phylum Arthropoda; class Insecta; order Diptera; family Culicidae; genus Anopheles; species Anopheles culicifacies. Next base: position 11,945 of record KI423637.1, on the reverse strand, counting down.
AAACCAATTTTATCTGCATGTTGAATACAGGAGAAACGTAGGTTGATGCTTTCCTGCAAGGTTTTCGATCCTCTGATTGCTGGGTGAGGAGGTACTCTTATTGATGTGAACCTTGAAATCATTCATGATAGTTTATTTTTGTTTTAATAATACTCATTTAGAACGGAGTTTCAAAGAGACTTAAAACATTTGTGAAGTTTGGTTTTTAAGCTCAAATTAGAAATTAACAGAAACGTTTTTAGATGGATGCCAAATTCTCTCTGTCTTGAAGAAAATTCTAGACGATGTATAGCATGCACTATGCTGCTCTCATTAACCCAAGGGTATGTCTAAAATATTTCTCTATGTTATGCCAAAGTTTAAGCAAGAGAAATAAGTTACTTTAGAGTAACCAACAATAAAATCCCAATGATAAAGGGGACACGATTAACGCTTCAGATAGAGGGCACCCTTGGTTTCGTGATGCTTTTCAACAAATTTAGAGCGAACCAAACGGCTTGGTAAATTCACTTGTTGTACTTTGCCATAGACCTCCTAGCAATGGAAAATAAAAACCCTGCCAAAGGCACAAACTAATTCGGAGGCAATTCATGCGTGACCATTCATACTGCTTTTCGTCCATGACTTAGTTTGGTGACAAGCAACTTAGCGAGTTCGTTAGCCCATGAAAATAACAAGCAAACGTTAAAGCGCTTATAGTTAAAACATCGTTTCACTAGTTTCGCTGTTTAGTTTATTTAAATTAAAGTAAAATTAAAGCGAAAGTAGGAGTTAAAGTTAAATTAAAAAAAGAGACTCCTTTCTGTTATTCACAAGACACGCAACCTTTTCCCAATGAGTCATGCATTGCAGATAGTGTGTGCATGTTTGTTTGCTTGAAAACCGAATCACTCCACCGGCAAATAGAATCGCAAACAAATATTAATGTTTTTTAATGTCAAACTTTTTCTGTTTTGCGTATGCTTTGTACATTATTCATTCAATAAAACAGCACTACGAAATGCATAATACCGGCAAGATCGTTATGCTGTTAATCATCGGTAACATTATCAGTTGCGAATTTCGTTTCTTTCCGCTGCTCGTCGCCACACAAAGCTAGCAGCAGTTGATGTGTGTGCTCGGTGGGGCGGGCAAATTACGTCGGTAGTTGCACAAATACACTTAGTTTTCTTTATGCTGCACGTATCATCATCATCATCATACACGATCGACCGAGGTGTGCAATGAACCGTAGCTTTCTGCAACCGTGTATCCATTTGCTTGCAGTGGAAAGATGTGCCACTGTTTTGTGGCTTGGGTGCGCGAACACTACTCGTCTAGACTGACTGGTGGTGTGCAATAAGTATTGATTTTGCTTTCTGCTTTCCATTCTATACTTGTTTGTGCACAGGTTCTGGGGGTGATTTTTCTATACACTAATTTTCCTAACGATTTTTGTTTGCTAGTTTTGTGGGAATCTTAACCCACTCAAGAGGTACGCTCATTATTGCTCATCTTACTGCACTTGATGTGAAGTAGGTTAATTAATAATGAAGGTTTAAATATTCCACAAATAGGTGACGGAAATTG
>KI423636.1:4720-24705 GCA_000473375.1 Anopheles culicifacies | reverse complement strand
GGCAACCATCATTTGAAGCTCGTACAGCTCGTGTCCAAAATCGTGGGAGATGCCGCTTTTAGGCTCCATGTTTGCTTTTGACGTTTTCCCAATTTTTTTGTTCTGCTACCTCTATCCGGCTGCTGCTTGCACTGCGAGACAAATAAAACAAACAACACCACAGCGCCGGTATGGCGTATCTGCCCCGAGATGGTTTATCCGCGGATACAAAGGAAGCTCGTTTCCCGACCGAATCCGGTAGATCATCGTCCTTCCATTCATCTTGCGATACGGTGTACGGGTCAACCGAGCGGAAAAAGAGGTACCGATTTTCACAGTTTCGGTTTGGTGAATTTTCCTCCAAGTTGACCGTTCGATCGTGTTTCGGTCGCATTGGCACAAGAAGAAAGGAGGGAAAAAAATCCATGGCCATTTTCCTTCACAAAATCGAAACAGACGAACGGCAACGACAACGCCGACAATGGCTGATTGGAATGATCAGATAATTTCGAGGACACGGCCACTCGAATATGGTCCACTCGCAGAAGGGCACCGGCAGCGGTCAGCTGAACGGCCGTTTGTGCAAGCAATAACGATAAATCCTGATTCGAAATCCTGCGAGACCAAGGAACCGTACCCCCCAAAAAAAAAGCGTTCCGCAACTGTCGGTACATGCCGTGGAAAAGGATTAAGCAAAAACGGGTGTGCAGTTTTTTGTTTTGTTTGTCTGTGCTCGAATCGGCACAATAAAAACACTCCGTACATCCGGAATTGCTCGAAATAAGGTACTATGGGGAAAAAAAGAACACGGCTTGCACTGGCAACTGCAAAAGCAAAAGGACAAACTCTGCTCTGCACCGGATAACTGTGTGGGCTCCGCATAGCTTCCGGCGGACGGGGGGCCATGATTAAATTAATGATTCGAACGACGATGGCCTAGGCACTAGGCCCTTGCCGGAGAAAACCCGGGAACCGTGAAACGATTCCCGAAAGCTGTATTTATATATCATTAGGTTGATATCTTCTGCTGAGCTTTTGGATTCGAATTCCCGTGCAGTGTGCGGAGGTTCGATTCCACTTTTCTTTAACCCATTTTCCGGATCTCCCGTGGGCATAGACTGCGAGGGTCAATTCGATTGTATGCACCATAGCTGTTTTTCTTTTCTGTGTGTGTGTTGTGGAAAAGAAAACGTCCAATTGCAAGTGACCGTGGTGTTGTGTTTATCCAAACTATCCGAATGTTGATCATAAGAAAAATTGGCCGCTTCTATTCTCTCGTCCTTTTCCAAAGGTTCACAATAAAGATAAACGAAATATTCCAATTGAAAGTGACTGGTAGCAGTGACGGTTGCTTGCCATTTGCAGTACGACCCAACGTACGCTTTATGTCCGGCCCGGAGAGATCATAGCGGCTGCAGTTTATTTCCTTTTAATTGCCAAATTGGACGTGCAAATTTTCATCCAGTTTTGGTATATGTTGGCATGTTTTTTGTTTTGTTTTGGTTTTCGGCAAGCTATCGGGCTGATTCCGATTATCGTTTTGCGTGGAAACACAAGGAAAACCGGGTATATATCAATGGCAGTGGTGTGTGAAACAGAAACGATAATATAATTCCATCGGTTAAGTGGACAATTGGTTGGTAAAATAAAGACCGCCCAATGGGGATTCTGTGTGCTTGTGTGTGATAGCGAGGATAATTTTAAGCTATTTGAAGGGTTGCAGTTGCACAGTATTAAAAAGGATTTTGGCCTGTACTTACTTACTTATCCGGTTTCGAGTTGGATTTGTTGCAGAAATCGTTGAAACCACTCACGAGCATTGGAATATTTTGGCCAACTCCTGAAAGCCATCACTCCACGTTAATATGCTATTACCATCTTCTTTCATAAAGAAAATCGAAAAGAGTCGTCGGAGCGTGGAGAGTCAAATCCGTTGTACGGCTTTGAGCTCATCTCATATTCGTTGAATTTTCCCGATATCTAATCAGGATCTGAATGCATTCTTCAAATCAATGGATGATCCAAAAGTATCTTGTACGATGCCGTCCTCCTCATGAATTAATCCTCACAGATTAATAAATTCTCACATATTTATGAATCACCCTTTAGTGATAATTTTAATTAATAAATCCTCTGCGATTAATGCATCCTCAAAGAGCAATTAACTATCAGAGATTTATGAACCTTCAAAATTTTATGGATCCTAAAAGTCTCATGAATCTTCCTGTAAAGTTTATTGTTTTATGCATAAAGAATTCATTGATCTACTGTTAATAATCAGTTTTTATGATATTTCAAAGTGGTTTTAAAATTATTTGAAAGTATTTCATTGTAATAATCAATGTGAAAGTGATGGATTTAACATTTTGAAGTCACGTGGAAGTTGTGAAGCTGGAAGTGAGCTCTGGAATTTGGTTTTGAAAACGTTTCTTCAGGAACCCGAAATGAAAAATATTGTCGATTGATCTACTAGTGTTGTGAACACCTTTCCTTACGAGTTCGGGGCCGTCTGTTTACTGTTAAACTTGGGTAATGTGGGTCCGACTTTAATTACACTTGGGATTTTCAAGAGGCCTTTACTGTGTAAGACATTTCAGTAAATTTGGAATTCATAAATTATGAAAAGGATTAGTCCTTAGGGCCGCTAATGTAAATGTTGCAACTGAATATCGACTGTCTATTAAAATACCGAAGAGAATGGTTGGAGTCTTGTTCTGGAAGTTATATTAAATTATGAAAATATCGATTGACTATACTTCAATTGATGTAGTATATTGGAATGCTGAAATCTTTATTGGGGGTCTTTTGAAAACATTATGTTGGTATCAGATATGCTGGTGTTCCATCGACTAATTCAAAGAAGTTGGGATTTGATTGAGTTCTTCGATTTTATGATATGCAATTATAGCATTTCTATAAGATGTTCTGATAGTAGCACTTTACCCTTCCATTGAAGCATCATTAACTGATATTAGTGTGCCCTAGTCATGATATCCTGAAGCGGTTCAGTGGCCGAGGAGATCGAGGCGCCAGTCTTGGAACGGGCAGGACCGAGGTTCGAATCCCAATCTTGCCATTCCCCTGTACGCAGGACTGGCTATCCTGTTGTGGGTACATTCACGTCACGGAAGCCAGAAATGGCAGGCCAAGACCATTTGAGGTTATAAGAGTCATAGAAGAAGAATTCATGGTATCCTAACAACTTATGATTATCGACGACACAAGAGACATTTATAAAGCTTTAAATTGCTCCAGCCAGACAGACTCGATTAACTCAGTCCCTTATTTAATTTTTACCCAATATTAGGAATTTTCATAAAATTTTTCCCAAACTTTGAATTTCTTCTTTATAACATAAGATCATGGAAATGAACATAAGAATTTTCGTTTTAGTTTTGCTTTTAATAAATTATTCCTTAAATCAAATTCAATTCAAGAATGCTATTATTTCTTAAAGACAACATTAGTTAATGAATTCATGTGAATGATCTGTACAGTTTAAAGTTTTTCGCAATGACTTGAAATATTTTAATATATTGAAGTTAAATAATAGTGAAAACTCGTTGAGATCTGCATTAAAGTTATGTTTCTCTCCCGCCAACGTGGAAATTCCTCTCTGGTAGTTCAAATGGAATGTGAATTATTGTTGTTGTAATACAATGATTTTCCCATTAATTATCTCAACCCGATTAACGATTTCACCCCACAAAGGCTCCGGTTTAAAGATGATTCAACAAATCGCATCGATACACTTAAAAAGCGTGCGGTGTATAATATCGTTCCTTGTCACTACCGGTCCAGTTTCGCAACGATCGACACGCAATCAACCAGGAATGCATCTCTAAAACCCGCCGGTGTGGGTTTCCGTTTAATGCGCTCAACCGGCAACCATCTTATGCAACTACACACTGCTTTCGCTCGATTGAAAGTGCAAACTGATCCATCTCGGTTAGTCGCAAGTTTTGTGCTTCCTCGGTATGTATTTCATTATCACCCTCGGAAGCCGATCGACTGCCATCGACTGCGTAATGAGCCGCGCCCGGCTAAAGAAAAGCGAGCTGTGCAAATATTCTTGCCCACGTTAGCAATTGTTCGGAAACGTGGGGGGAAAACAATCCATTTGTCGGTGGCTTTTGTACGGTCGAAGAAAATGAGGGAAGATTTCATCGCTCATTAGAGCGGTATCCTTTCCGTTTGTGCAGAAGCCACACAGCGTAAGAGCCGAAGTTCTCAAGACACATAAGTGCTTGTTCGGGTGGGTACTTGTAGCATGTGCTCCCCGGGGAAAGGCGTTAGCCTTGTTGGGCAAATGCTTGGACTAGGACTCATCTATAAATCAACCAATGCTGGCAAACCGTGCTGCTGATCGCTGTGCAAGTGTGCCAGAGAAGCCAGAGTGGCTTTTAGTGCGATTGATTACGGGATGGAGCCGGTACAATGGAACGTACCGCACGGACGTTGAAACGAGTAGTAAGTGCAAATTGCACCAAATGCCACGTGCTTTGGATAGCATGGATGGAAATATATTCTTATCCTATTAGGTTCTTGTTATCAGTGAGGTAAGCACAAAATGGAAGTGCTCTGTGGACGAGCGTGAAGCAAGCGTCTTACTGTCGACTGTCGTGGAGAAGGAGAATAATGAATGGAGTGTTTAAAACTTTCGTTTACACAGCAAACACTTGAAGCGAAGATGCGCTCCGCTTAATGGGGGAGAATGTGTTTTCCGTGGGTGGTATGTCTTCCAGAACGCAGAAAACCGATCTCAAATCTGCCAAGAAGCTGTCGGTTGCTGTCTTTCGCATTTGCTGATTGGATTTTCCACCCATCGATCGTCCAATTGATGAATTATGATGGTAGATTAAACTTTGGCAAGTAATTTTCTCCTCCCTTCCGTGTCCTCTTTCTGGGAGTTCCTCCGCTTTTCGTGGGAGAACTCAAAACGGAAAAACAAACCGTTGAGTACACCGTTCCGTTAGTAAAACAAAAAAACATCCATCGCTGTCTGATGTTTGTCTTTCTACGTGATTTATCTTCATCCCATTGAAGTTTGAAGTGTGTTTGAGTTTTGGAACTCAATATATAATATTTCGGGGTTTTATTCGTCCATCGCTGGTTTAAAAAACAAACTTCATGAAAATGTGATGCTGTCCTGCCGTGTCGAGCATTTCCCGCGTGACGGACAGATAAGTATGACGGATGGTAATGCAAATTTTTGATTAGATTATGCTCCCGTCCATCCAGCCATTGAAAAACTGTCCCAAACCGGACACGTTCCGGACCGGATGGAGCTGCCATGTCCGTACGGTGAACTTTGCGTTACGGACAAAATCGCGTAACAGTCAAAGTTAGATACTGTCCATACTGTGCCAGGATCCTTTAGAAACGGGAAAAATCGTAGAAGAGTGAGGGAAAATAAAAACATGGTAGAAAGTTTTTTAATCGAAACTGCTGCACAGCCACTACACAGCATCTTCCGCTACTACTGCAATGACGAAACGTTTGATTTATTCAGCGGAACAAATATGAAGTTCGGCAACTGCTCTGGATGGTAGCAACAAACATTTTCCATCAAATTATATCCTTTTGACCTAGGAATGCCACTCGGGGTGGGACAGTGCCACTGGAGTTTTTTTTTGTTTTGTTGTTTTTTTTTTAGACACGGAAGTCGGAATGTGATGCGCTTCAAGGGCCAACTTTTAATAACCGGGTTAGAAGTTGTAAATCGATTTGAGTCAAGCGAAGCGGAAAAGTTCTGTCTGCTTCCATCGTTTTTGTTCCTTCTGTCCTGGAAATGGGTTGGAAAGATGGTAAACAACCCCCAAAAAAAAAGCGTTGACCCTTGTACAGCTCAAGGGATCAAGAGAATGAAGCGAGCCGGGGCATTAAGCTAAAAACCGTGCCAAATAGAGTTTACTTAAGCGACAGTTTTGGAAGTGAAAATTGAATCTACTTTTACTGGGGAGTTTTTTTTTGCTGCAAGAAAATATTGCAGAGATCCGAAAAGTGCATCTATATCAACAACTTTTGCTTTTAATCTTTGAATGTTTGTTTTTGTGGGAGTAAGATCACTCCATCTTTTTCTTTTTTTGACAATTCCCCTACGAGGAACCAATCCCACAAACACCGAAGCAATTAGTACGGGATTTGTGAGGACGAAATGATGCCGAACAGCTTTGCTTCGGTTCGTTAAAATACAACAAAATCCCGCACGATTGGCACAAACACGTGTATGCCGGTGTTGCGGTTGTCAGCGCGCGCGTGCTACTAATACTACCTTTTATTGGCTGCAATCTGTTTTATTTTACTTTCCGTTGTGTTTACGCGTTCGCTAGACGTCCTTTCCTACCGCAGCTCAAGGTGGATCAGTGTGGTTCGAATGGTGGAAAACTTCCCCGAACGTTCCTCGATAGTATGTGAGACATTCCAGCTCTGACGGGCAAAATGCTGCCACTGGAAAGTCATTGAGTGGTTTGAGAAGAAGTTCCACGACGTTGGTGTCCCGGGAAGCTTTCGATGCTTCAGGAAGCAGGCGATGATCTTGGTTTGTTTTTTTCTTTTGCTGTCTGTCACCTGCATATCCCAAGGTGTTGCTAGGGAGATGTTTCCGTTCGTTGCTTGGATGGAGCCAATTTTTCTAGCCTTCTAGATGGGTGTGGGATGCGCACGGAGCACGTCCTGGAATTGGTTCGTTCACACTTCCATCGCCACGAGTCACCATCGCACGGACTTTTAATGAAGTGATGCAGCATGTCGTGTCAACTGGCGGCTTGGTTTGTGCATCGCACCGAGGGAAGCAAATGTCAATGTACGACAACGGACGATCGCGCTCGGAACTCTGTGCGTGTTGGGAGTTAATTTCATCGACAAACACAGTAAACACACATTCGTTCCGGTGTTTCGAAAAACAGAGAGGGGAGAGCGTTACAGTAGTGGTCCATGTTTCGTCCACACAAATAACGCCCATTTCTCGGGCAGGGAATAAAAACGATGCGTTCGATCGAGCAGATACATCGGAGGACGGGAGAGAGCAAAACAACCATCCACTCGGTGACGTCTAACAGATGTGCTGTTAAAAGCCGATATTGATTAGGTTCTTACAGCGGCTCTCGTGTCGTTATGAACTGCAAATAACAACATCAACGTTGTGCGTGTAGGGTAAAGGACGGAGTAGCGATGAGAAACGAAGGAACCGAGCGTGGGGGAAAAAAAGCCGTGACCTAATCCAAATGTCACTCGAACAAGAGGGTGATGCAGATGGAAAGCTAATGGAACATGTGGCATACGGTACGGGTCTCGGTTGGGATGAGCTGATCGAAATAATGGTCCGTAGGCTGTTTGGGTGATGCTTTTAACATGACGCGAAGGAAGTGTTTCGTTTCGAATGTTTACCAATTTTAGAGCTTGCTAGTGCGTTTCCTCCCCCTTCGAGATTATTTTTGGAACGCAAGGAAGATAATAAACCCGGAATTGAAAGAATAGGGTAGAACGAGAACCAGAACGAGTACGCGCCCCGGGGATGGTATGAGTTTCAATCAGTGTTTTAATGAAATTAATATCTGTTTTTGTAGCCTCAAATCTCAAGAGCCCGTGTCTAAGTGATGTGTGTTGAAGGAAGTCAAAAGAGGATGTTCGGTGTTGTGGTACACTGTAAAAGCAATTCGTTAAATTGTTCGTTCGTTCGTTAAAAGAAGAGCTAGAAGAAACGTTACAAATTAACCATTTGTTGTACATGCATTTACAAATACTTTCACTTTCGATCGGGCGTAACCCACCCAGTAACCCACCAGTACATCCGGATGTGTGTATTATTGATGTAGGGATGGCAAACAACCAGTTCACTCTCATACCACGACAGAGAGCACTAAAATGGTAGCTTTCGCAAATGGTGGGAAAGCCTTAATCCGTTTCACTGTTATCGGAACATTGGTTTATAATGTGGAGTAACCTACCGAGTAAGCTGCTAGTTCCGGGTGAGCAGAAAAGATGGAGACCTCTGTCTGGGTTGAGTTTATTTTTTTACTCTCGCCCCAAAACATTGTTACTATGGTGCTTGGAATTTGAACTCTTTCGGGGTACACCCCGGACCAATGTCTAGTCATGGATGGGTTGTTTTTATTGGCATGTACAATACTGTTGTTGCTGTCCGTTCGTCTTCGATTTCATCCCTTTCGTCCCACTTGGTTTCGGACGCTTGTGCGTACTGACGAGACTGCAGTCCCTGCGAGAGTGGGCACATGTTGAGTGTGCTGTTGGGCAGAATGTTGTTTCCGATTTAAAGCAAACATCCTTCGGTCCCGTCCCAGGAGAGTCCGTTGGTGACCCTGGGCATCAGCTGCAGGCTACGATCGGTAGATGAGTGGAGTCCACATTCAGCATGTTGCAAGCAAATGAATACTCTTCGGCACGGTGTAGAATACGTACGTCTGTAATCCTTCCGCCTGATCCTTTCCACCGTTCGATGGATTGTTTGTGTTTGAAAGAAGCTTATGATTCTTGCTGGTCCGGAACGGAACATAATCGAAAGTTAGTTCCAAATAATAAAAAAAAAGAGATCTCCCACACGCATATGAAGAACACATGCCACAAAACTGCTTGAAAGAATGCTCGAAGCACTCTACGCTCAAGACGATCCACTTTCTTTGCCGGATGGCCACTTGGTGCCGTTGGAGAGTTCTTTTTGGAACTTTGATGCAGCTTAAACTGCGGGGTGGGAAGTTAGAAAAACGTCCTCGGGTCGTCCTGTCGGACGATCCGTCGGCAACTACCAGACCCAGTGGCGGCACCGACTCGACCGAAAAAGGGCAGACGAAGATGAAGAGCGTAACGATAATAAAGTAATCAGTATATAATTCCACATACTTGGCACCAGATGGTTCTGAGCCTGCTGTGGGTTAGTTTATGGCCGTTTGTTGCTGGTGGAAGATAAACTTTTTTCCAAATCATTCTGACCAACTAGAGTGTGTGTGTGTGTGTGCGTGTCAGATAACTTGGATTAAGAGTTTTGTGTGGAAGCATGAAGGATACATGCAGTTTTTGTGATTTTCTTTCTTTGCTTCTGAACTAACTGGAACACTGGGATGGTTCGATGCAGTACTAAGGTAAAGCTACGGTTTCATTGCGGTAGTCCCGTTTTTCTAGAGAGTCCTTCTTTGTTTATCCTTTCGTATTGGAATCGTAACCGTACCACACAATCGATGTGTAGCACAGCGAATGGATGGATGAGAACTTGTTGTAGTGATATCTACTCGAAGTTGGAAGTACATAGGTTCCCTTCGGTACAATTCTACTGACAGTCGACGAAAAGAGGCTTTTCGAGTGAAATTGGGAATACAAGTACATTCCGTGAGGATTCCACGCTTCTGGTCTAACGAAGTCTAACGGCAAATGATCTCGCCCTTTTGGGTGGATGAGCTAACCTCGTAATGCTTGCCCGCTTTATCTGTAGGCTTTTAATTAAACGTCTAAATCCTACCTCCTCAATGGGAACATCGCTGGACTCCAAGGACCAGAACGAACTAGGCTAGCTTCACCGTTAAGCTGATTAGATTCCATTCGCTAAAGTCCGTTACATTTTTCTCTTCTTTCTTGCTCTCGTTACAGGTAAGCGCGCGTGGAGTACCGATGCGTTTGGTTTTGTGTTCAGGATGACTTCGACGGTCGTTACGGATTAGAACTTCAAGGGTCGGACGACTCCATTATACCGGGTCGCCAACGGATGGGAAAGTATTTCGATGACGTATTAGTGGTTCTTTCTCCATCGTCGGGCTGGCCAGGTTGGGGATCCAGCGAAGCGAAGCGCAACGAACCGGTAACAACGCTCACGCGCCATGGAACGAACACCGTGTGACATTTCAGCGGGACCATGGATGGATGGTTCCGCGTTGTAAAGTGGCGTTGGCGTTCATTCGTTCGCAACAATGGCACCGTGCAAAGGGAAGGTGAAATATGCCTTTGTTTTTGAGTTTGTGTTCAACCACACCGCGAGGGTTTGGGACAGGGCACGAGTCTTCGGACAGAGAGGGTAGCATCAATACTGTCCACAGCCGGCACAGCCGGCATCATGTTGCTGCATCGCCCGGAAATGGTTGATGCCAGGCATTGATGATGATGGCTCGGATGGTGGTGCTAAAGCCAGTATGATTCTTCCCCAGATATGAATGCAGAAAGGCAACGGACCATGGCGAAAAACGGGGTGGGGGGCAGAAAAAACAACACCGCGAAATGTTTAATAATGAAATCCATTGTGTAGTGTGGCCGGTTTTTTCTTGTCCCGCAGTATCCGTGAACCGGGAAAGTTTTGTTCAAGACAAAATATGGCACAACGTGTACCTCATCCCGTGCTTGTTGTGCCATTCCGTGCTGTGTGGCTCTGCAGATGGCTTCCCCCCGTAGCCAGAATATGAATGCGTAATCGGGTAAACTATTTCCTGCACTTTGCCCAATTCCAACGCCCTCTTGGAGGAAGTTGGCTGAGTAGCCTGGACAATTTTTCTTCCCCGTGTGTCGGAACTGAACGAATCGGAAGGAAGGAGACATGTAAGGGTGAGCGGAAGCTAACTAACGCCACCTTTTCTAGTTTGCTTTTCTATTCACCAACGTTGGGTGAAAAGTTTTCGGAAAGCTATAAAAACCATTCCTTCCCGCTAAGGGGGCGAACGTTTTCCGAAGAGCTGTTGAGTTACCTTTATGGATTAAGTTTTGTTTAATTAGGTTAACCGGGCACAGGTGGAGTTTGAAACTAGTTTTGGCCTGTCCTGGAGCCGGCTCGGGGGCGGATTTCTGTACCGGCCCCCTGGGTAGGTCGACGATGACTTTATTCTCGAGCCGGCGAAAGGATTGTTTGCAGATACAGGTAGATCATGAAAGTTTGGCTTTTCAACTAGCGTGGGATTTAATAGCAAATCAGGGGCGAGTTTAGTTTCTCTGCATCAACACAAGGGATAAGAATGGTCAATAGCAGAGCTTTTATAAACAGATCATATTTTGATGCTCTTTGACGTTTGAGGGGCTTTGATTGACAGCTGTCAGATGATCAAACAATTTCAATGGCTGCTTGAGATAGTACTGGGGGCGGTAAAAATTCTTCAAAGACAGCCATTTTGTAAGCTTACATCGAAAAGCTTAACAATTTATGAAAGGTTTTTGTTTTATTACATCAAGCAATATTCTTTTTCTAAAAATAAAATGCTTTTTTAAAGCTCTGTCACGCTGGAGCACTTGAAATGCCCTTCATGGACATAAAAATATTTCCCCCTAGTGTTTTGGTTGTCCTTGCGTATTGCCTTCCTTTCACGACGTTAAACCGATTGTGTAAGCTAGCAAGACCTTACAATGTCTACCATCACGATACCACGGACAAACACACAAAAACATGACATTATCAAAAAGGGTCTTCGCGGTTCGCTGCCGGTCCATGTGTTCCGTACCGGTGTGTGCCCCCTTTTTTTATCTGCTTTGTTTTACTGTTACTTTAACAACCCTTCCGGCTGAAGGTCGCAAAGCTCTCGTCTCCGGTATCGATTTGCTCATCCACCAACGCCGCTTCCACCGAAAGACGAAATGGGAAGCGACGGATACCGGATGGACGTACGCGGTTCGACTGCATTGCTTCCATTACAACACGCTCCATCCACAAAGGCGAAACGAAGGTTTGTTGGGTTTCTGGTGGGGAAGCCGGAAGGCTTTCGACAGGCGACGCGGGCTCGAGATGTCGAAAATCGTCCGCGCTAATGGTTCGCCACACCCCACGCTACGCGGCTGCTTAGCATTGTTAATGGTTGCTGGTTTTTGAATGGTTTTTGTGATGTTTATTTTTCGGCTTCGTTTGCTGGTGCATGAAAACGCGTCGAAAACTGGAAAGGTACACACTGCGGAATGAGTCAATTAGGGTGCGAAGATCGCGTTACCCATTCGAAGGATGGTTATGAATTGGGCTCCAGCACAAACAAGCAGTCGGCCTGTGGCAATTTGACAGTTCGCACAGCACTGTTATACTGTTATACGGCAGTGCAAAAGCCAAAAAGAATGGAAATGGAGAGTGTCAACAAAAAAAGTGCTTTTGGCGAAAGTTAAGCGATGTTTTGGAAGGAATTGAATTATGCAACACGTTTTAATTGAATTGATTTCCATATCGGTCTCCACTCTGTTGTTTCCGACCTTAAAGGTCTCCCCTTCCTCTGTTTCCCATCAGAGAAAATGTAAATTTCCAATTTATTCACGAATCAAACATAATTCAATTTCCGCAGGGTATTCATAAGATTGTTCTAAACTTTTCTAATCATATTCAAGAAAATTCACCCCCTTGCGCGTGGTTGATTCGATCGTGCCTTAGCTGGTAGACACTGGTGAGAAATCATCGTGTCCCGGTGATGCTATAATTTATTTCACTCTCCCCCCACGAAAGCAAACAAAAGGTTTGTGGCCAAATTTCCCGTTTTTTTCCCTCAAACACATTATCTTCTCTTCTGCATGGAACCAGCAAAACGCGCACACACCCAGCTCGTTAAGGACAACTCCACCGAGAGTCGAAAGTCGAACGGTTAAGATCCGCAGCGAAATGATTGTACCCTTTGGAATTCGGAAATACAGAGTCTGTTTAGTGCGCGGCCCCAGCCCATTTGCACAAGTTACAAGTTGGTACCGGTATTAGCTCGGAAAGCATTGAGGGCAATGGTGCCCCCTTTTGTTATGCTAACAAGCTTCGCATGGTGGTACATTGCGATTTATGTGCAGTGCAGGGTATCCTTTTGGGGTAGCCATGCTCTCTTTTCATTCGAACGTACACTGCTGGTTTGTTGGCAGGTATCAGAAATCAATGTTCGATGGTGTCGATGAAGGATAGTCTCTGTTTTCCGGTTAGTATTGATGAGTAACGAACATCCACTGCAGGCGTTGTTTGATAGGTTGGAACTTTTGACATACATTCTTATTTGGTTGAAGTCGAATGAAGGAAGGTACCCAAGTAACATTTTTAGTTTTATAAAAATCCTTACGATATCGCTTGTGACCTGATGTCAAGTTTACTTTTTGGATCCGTATTTTTTAGAGGTTGCTATGTAACAATCATACATCTCTGTTTAAACCCGGAAAGGCCCATCGGTAGAACTTTGGTAAAACCGTCTCTTAAAACCATGACTAGACATCATGATTCTTCGGAACATTATAATGCGCCTCAAAAAAGGTTCATCTACAAATTTATTTAAAAAATATTATGTTATTAAAATACCTCAGATGTAGCTGTTTTTGATAACTACTACAAGGTTACAATTCTTTTAAAATTGCAAAAGCTTTGTGAAACATTAAAAATATGATATTAAGTGAAAATATTTTCAAAACACAAAATGCTACATCGCGTAAAGACTTATAAGTTTTATCGCAATACTGCTGTTAAGTTTTTTTTAAAGAAACTATTAAACAACAAAATACGACTACACGAACCGTCAAACAAGCAATCAAATGTAATAAGAAAAGATTAGCACTGCTTTTAAAAGATTCTTCACCGGAATCAGGTGGTATGTCCTCTTATCACACATGATGCCTATAAACAAGCTAAACAAAATAATATTGCCAATTACAATTCTTTTCGCGAATATGCTTAAATGATCCAGTATTGATTGATGTATGATTTTAAGTTTTAAAATGCACTTTATAGGGTTTTACAGAGCTTTTTGAACTTCACATACGTTTAAGACTTATTGGTTAGCTATATAGCTGTTTTTAAAACGCCTTGATGACGTAAAACATGTTAAGACTATTCTACACAATTAAATGTCATAATAAAACCCATTAGTAAAACTGTTTTGAGACTGAAAAACGTTGGGAATGTATTTACGGTGTAGACGCTTCCCTTGTTAACTTCAACATGAGCGATGATCAAGTGTATGTTTTAAGCTATTTTAAAAGTAATTCCAATTGCCTTTATAAAGACAATTTTAATTAATGTCAAATTATCTTCCACGCGATCGGGGCGGTCCAGCCCCATCACTGACACCGTGACTTCATTATACGCTGACCAAAATGAAACCCGACAGTAGACGTTTGATACGTCAAACACGGTCAGTACTGTTCGCCCACGCTTCAAATCATGTGCCACCGCTACCATCTTTAACCAGTTTCGGGCGAGCGTGGCCATTCGATTTTTTCGGTTTCAGATATGGCGGCCCAAAACTTTGAAGAAACCCCTCGCCGGTCCTGGCCACCGTCTTGAGCTGAAGAAAGCGAAGATGGATGAATAAATTTGCATACGCTTATGGTGTGGCAAACCGCGCCACAATCGGGTACCTCGGGCTTCGAGGAAACGAGACTTATTTCATATTCTAGCCTGTTTTCGGCTTTCGGCCTGCCCGTTGCCCCGGGAACGTTCACTTTCACCGGCACACTGTGGGGTGGAAGGCCAAAATGGCATAAAAGGTGGCCAATGTTGATTTCCCGAAATGGGAAAACAAGCGAAAGCTTGTCGTACAATTTGATTACCTTTCTACCGTTGCGCCGGAACCTTACCCTGCGCAATCCTTCACGCCAGATTCTTCGCCTCCCCCGCAACCGTTTCTTGGGCGTTTGCTTTCGATTTCGGTACTAGGAAGCGTTTCTTGTTGTAGCCAATATGCGAAGGCCTTTTTTCAAGGCGATATACTCAATACCGGCGACCATGACCACGATCGAAGGGAAGCGGTTTTTCTGTTGTTGCTTTTTATGTTATCTTCCCTGTACCTTTGAAGCGTCACTGAGGAGCAGACACCCTGGAGGGCTGTTTCGGACCTGAAATTAGCAATTTAATTTTGCCTCTGCATGATGAGGTAACTAAAGGGGAGTTCTTTTTTGTGTGCGCTGTTACTTGACGCAGTTTGAATATCCGCTTTGTTCAAACCATTCCGCATGAAATGGGTCAATCGAACTGAAGACTACTCAAAGCCGTATCGCCGTACTAGAAACATCATTAGCGCCCGGGCGTGGACCCTCAAAAAGGATCAGAAATCCCGGACCGAATCCAAAATTCGATTGAATCTGGAGAAAACTTAATTCTTCGCATCATAGATGGAAAGCCCATCATAAGATTAAGGTTAAGAACCGGGCCCGGAACACTTACCTTAAGGCGTTAGAAAATACGTCCAAATCCGATTGGGAATAGCGCCGGCGTGGTTTTTACTTGAGCGGTGCATTTTTGATTCATTTATATTTTTCGGAGCCCGAACCCGATTGACTTTCCAGCATCCGGAAGCGTGGGCAAACGAATTGGAACGGAAATCGTTTCCATAATGCGGTACGGTTCCGCTTCTGCGGGCCGGGTAGCCGGATGTTATAAGATGGCGGGAAGTGGCAGTTCGAAGATGAACTGTTAATATTTATTTTGTCGCACGTTCTTTACCTAGGTCGTTTATTTATGGGAGTCCCGGTTGGAAGGAGACGGATAGGGACTCTTAACGAGAAATAAGTAAGCACAACTCGCATGTGTCGTAGCGTAGAGATCCAATCAGTGGCACCAACGGTGTACGGTGCCCTTTGATATGTTCCGGGAGAGATGCAGGAGCAATGCCATGAAAGACAAAATGTAAACATCCGATTGGTTCGCTTCCTGGGCGTAGTCTAGGTCTGGTGCACATACTACTGTCAGTTCATTACGGTAACGGACGGAAGTATCAACGAGTCGTTAAAAGGATCCACCGGTAACGTTGAGGTTGGGTTTTGTTGATGGATATTTGACAACTCTAGATGTGTTCCTCGGTGGCATCGGTGAACCCCAGAGAGTCATATATAAATATCATCCAGAGAGAAGGTGATTAAAGTAAAATCATGGTTTTACTCAAATGAATTATGTACAGCAAATCGAAACTTCACTCACAGCAAAGACAGATGCTAATTCCCTTTTTCTGATTCACATACATCCCATGCGTACCGGTAGTAGTGGTCCTCACCGGGAACTGTTTGATGTTTGCCCAACGAATCAATAGCACACGTGCGAACTGTGATAGACTGTTTGAATATTTCATACGCCTTCCAGTCAACCTGCATAATACGATCGGATCGGCCAGGCCACTGTCGCCGTGTACGGAATCGGCTCAATTACTGTCGTCTTCTTGCGTGTCCCGAAAAGATACTACTTCCTTTCATCTTTTAAATTATTCATTCAATGTCCATGATTTGTGTCGTGTATCGGAATCCTTTTTCTTTACGCATCGACAAGGAAGCCAATCGAAGAAAACGAACTCCCTCGGAACAAGTAACAAGAAATTGAATAGTCCAATTTTCGACACCCAGCATCCGAGGCTCGGGTCTGGTCTTTCTGGGTTGGCTTTTCAAAAATACCACCCAACTTCCCGCACTCTGTTCACCCGATGCGAAATGAAGCATGTCTCGTTAGAATCTCATCAATATACATCCACCGCTCCGGGGGCGAGCGATGGGCGCTGGGCCTCCACTCCAAAATGACAACCGACCGAATTCGACGACGGACAGCTCGGCGTATGTTGCAAAAATCAGTCACGTAAATAATACCGTTATCGGAATGGAAACGAACCCCACTCCCACCCTTGGGTTGCCTGCGAAACAAAATCAATAAGTCCCCATCACCGAACGTGCGGATCCTTGTCCGTCTCAACAGGACGAGGATGCTTTGGTATTTGGGATTTGTTTTCATATTGGCAGGCATTGTGTCGAGAGTGGTTCCCTGACGGAGCGAAACAATCTGCTATCGTAGTGGTCCATCTTTTACATCTCATTTCCGGTTGTTGGGAGCCCTCAAAGGAAGTGACACAGGGAGGCACCGGAGCGAACCAATCTGAACGAGCTTTACGAGAGGATACGCCGTGACGATACGAAATGAGTCAATTAGGTTGCGTTCGATGGGCTATCGGCCGATCGGTTGGACAAGACAAACCCTCCGGAGCTCTCGTGTTCTAATCAAGCAAATCCTCCCCATAAAAAAGCCGAGCTTTGACGGTGGATCTTCAGCTAGTCAAACGGTCTCGGAAGCTTTTTGGTATGGAATGTAAAAAGGGACAACTGGGATTCCGGTTGGGGAAGAAATGCCAAATCAAGTACCCCTGGTAAGATTGGATGTAGTGGGGATAATTTCATGAGCGTAAGAGTCGCTTCGATCCGTCCCGAACGGCCATATTGATGGCGTAGATAAGCGAGCAGCGCTTTGTCGTCCCGCAGGCTAAGAAGCTCATTAGTATGTCTCCGAAGTAATGCTGCAAATTGGTAGCGCAATGAGTGGCAATGCGATTGCCATGTTTGGTAGCACCGTCAGGGACATGGCACGGGTGACATTAGCAGGTCCATCCGAACAATGACACACATTTATGCTGCCCATAAAAAGCTCTCCATCAGCAATCAAATTGAACGGCACGTGTGTCTTTATGTTTGTGTGTGCGTGCACACTATTCGATTTGTTCGAGGTGAAGGCCACAATCGATTGCGCGTTGACCAATAATGGGAGACCTCTCCTACCCGAGGGATGTCCACAGATGGTTTATGCGTCCCCAAGCCAGCGCTCCACAAAGGGACAACTACGTCGTCTGTTTTGTTGGACGGTGCGATGCGAAGGTTACAAGGTTTTGTCGCGCCCGTGTGCCGACGAGATGTTGACGGCTTCACACGTGCTAATACTGCGAAACAACAACCGATCGGCAAGCTCACGTAAGATAGATCGTTCCCTCCGTGTGTGTATGGTGTGTACTTGAAGTGCTTTGTTTAGCGTGTTCGGCACACATGCAAATATTCGCCCCGATTACATAAGATCGAACGTGCGGTCCGATTTCGCCTCGAGGTTGCTTCCGTGCGCGACCACGTGACAGTACGACAACGGTGTGTTTTGCGACAACCACCAGTCATGATTGGGTAAGGGGATGGGTTTTAGTCATCATAGTGGGTCACCGGTTGTAACGATTGTTGTTGGAGGTTTGTTGGCGTTTTCAATTAGCGCTGGAATGTGAGGGGGGGGATCTCGGACCTACCCTCGGATCCCTTAAATGGAGATACTATAAATGGAGGATACCTGTAATGTCGATTGATTTAGTCGATTGATTTTTTTCGGATCGGAAGAACGCGGTACGGATTCCGATTTAATTCCGTTGCTGGATTATGGAGCTGCCGTCTCTCAATCTGCTCAATATTGCACCAGCTAAACGATACGTTTTTCGTACGAAATTTATTTGAACTTGTAGAGCTTACAAACACAACAAACTCAACCTCAGGTTGGGATTCTGAATCGTCATCAAAATTAATTAATTTTTTCTCCTCCCAATAATCCCTACTCCTACTTCCCAGGTGCATCCGGTGGCTTGCATTTATATTCCATTTCAATAAAGCTCGTGTTCGTTCATTTTTTGTTTGCAGAGGAAGAGTTTAGCTCTCAATCAAATAGACAAACTTGCCCGAAGCTATCCTGCACGTGGGCCAACGGGAGTGTCACAAGTTTGGCCGTACCGTACCGCACATGCTTTGATGTTATCGACAAACAAAAAGCTGCCTCCTCGGCTTCCTCGGCAAGTTCCCCGAGGTGGAATAGTTTGATCAGTTTTATTGGGTTTATTTTCGATGCGATAGCATCGGTGTGGCGCTCTGCAAAAAGCGTATCAAAAACAAAAAACTATAAAAGGGAGTTTTTGGGTGTACAGTGTACTAGCGAATGTTTGCAGTTTGTGGTAGTCTGTATGTATTGGTACTGTGTTTTTGTCCTCTCCTTGTTAAAATGTTCAAAACTCACCCGGAAAGGTTTGTTTACCCCTGTTGTGAGGGAATGTTTAATTTAATGTGACAGCATAAAACATGGCCACAAAATGTTGTATGAAGCATACCGGTTGGATTTTTTGTTGTAAAGGCACCTCGTTAACATCCGCACCGGGGTGATTACCGGGGATTTTGTTGAAGCTTTATTTCCAATGTCAATCTAATCGATTCACCGTTTGCGATGGAATCGTGACGAGAGATACATTTGCTCATTTCGTACTGGAAGCTGCATCCGCTCGGTGCGGATCACAACAGCCTGAACGGAAGGTCAGAGAGGTTTCGGTGTTCTGGGTACTATAATTATTAAAACGAATCGCCCGATAGGCTTAGCTAATCAGCGCCCACCTCCAAGGTCTTTTGCGCAAACGGTTCGCACTCAATCCGCGACGGGTGCCACTCAATCAGCCGCGGGTCATCGCTGTCGGGCTCGAGAGCCCGTGTAACGAATGCGAATGCGGGTTGCACTAGAAACATTTGGATGTCTGTCTATTATCCCTCAAGTAAAAAAAACCCTACAAGAGCTACATTAAAAGCTCCAAAGCAACATCAAATGGTGCAAAAAACATCCCTCACAAACTCCTCTTGCAAATGGAGTTAAGGCGATTGATTGCGTTTGACTCATCGTACCCCCAATGGGTAACGAATTGAAGAAAAGCATCTAAGGTCAGCCCAACTTTGGAGCCTAAAATCATCACAAATGGTTCGGTTCCGTTTCGTGTGTACTCAGTTTGGCAAGTGGCACTTCTTCATCAGCGCTAGAAATGCTTTGCCTTTTTTTTTTCGTTCTGATGGAGCCACTTGCGGTGGTAGGGAGCCGTAGGCTAGGTCAAGGCAGGTTAAGACACGATTGATTTATGGTACCCGGCTCGTACTGTACGGATCACGAATATGCTTTTTGAGCAAAACTGATGACCTTCTGTTTAATATGAGGGTACGGTTACTACTGCACAACACAATTTGTCATTTCCGACCCGATGGTTTGTGTTTCACGAAGGAAGTACAGTTTTACATACCAATTATTATACACAAACGGAGATATCTCAAGCATATCTTGTCAAATCAAACGTAAAGCAGTTCGGTATTGTGAAGACTTTTTTGAGTTTGGCAAGTTTCATGTTTCATTCATATTTACGTTTAAAACCTTATTAAAGATTAACAATAATCAACAGTAAATGACATTTAGTTATGAAAGTCATTTAATGTTTTTCCAATTATCTTAACAAAGGTGTCAATATAAAAAGTTGCTGAAGTGAAATTATTTTTAAGTTTTCTTTAAC